>SDVV010000108.1:0-15108 GCA_016164225.1 Gammarus roeselii | reverse complement strand
AAAAAAAAAAAAAAAAAAAAAAAAAAAAAAAAAAAAAAAAAAAAAAAAAAAAAAAATTAAAACACCTAGAACAACTTGAACACCTAAAACACCTAGAACAACTAATACACCTATAACAACTAACACACCTAAAACAACTATAACTACTAGAAAAACTAAAACAACCAATCACCTAGAACAACTACAAATACTAAAACAACTAGAACAACTAAACAACTAAAACACCTAAACAACTATAACACCTGAAACACCTTAAACAACTAAAACCCCTAAAACAACTATAACACCTGCAACAACTAAAACACATAAAACAGCTATATCAACTAAACAACTAGAACAACTAAAACAACTAAAAACGACTAAAACAGCTACAAACTAAAACGCCAAGAACACCTAAAACATTTAAAACAACTAAAACAACTATAACACCTAAAACAACTAAAACAACTACAACAACTAAAACAACTAAACACCTGAACACCTATAACACCGAAAACACCTAAAACACCTAAAACACCTGCACCAACTAAAACACCTATAACAACTAATACACCTAAATCAACTAAAACACATATAAAAACTAAAACAACTTAAACAACTAGATTACCAAAAAACAACTATAGCACCTGAAACAACTTGAACACCAACAACTAATACACCATAAACGACTAAAACACTTGAAACAACAATAACAATTAGCACAACTATAACACTTAAATCAACTAAAACACCTAAAACAACTAAAACACATACAATAACTATTACAAATAAAACACCTAAAACACATAAAACAACTAAAACACATAGAAAACAACTAGAACACATTTAACAACTAGGAAACCTAGAACAACCAAAACACCTAAACAACTAAAACTCCTATAACAACTAAAACAACTAAACAACTGAAACAACTATAACACCTTAAACAACTATAACACCTAAAACAACTGGAACAACAAAAACAACTAAAACACCTAAAACAACTGAAACAACTTTAACACCTATAACAACTAAATCAACTCAAACACCTATAACATCTAAAACAACTAGAACACCTATAACACCTAAACACCTAGAACAACCAGAACATCTAGAACAACTAGATCACCTAAAACAACTGAAACAACTGAAACAACTAAACAACTAAAGCACTAAGAACAACTAAAACACCTAAAACACCTTGAACAACTAATACACCTAAACAACTCCAACACCTAAAACAACTAGAACAACCAAAACAACTAAAACCCCTAAACAACTAAAACACTAAAACAACTAAAACAACTAAACACCTAAACCAACTACAACACCTAGAACAACTAGAACAACTAAAACCCCTAAACAAATAAAACAAAGAGAACAACTAAAACAACTATAACAACTACTACAACTACAACAACTAGAACAACTGAAACAACTGAAACAACTGAAATAACTATAACAACTATAACATCTAAAACACCTACAACATTTGAAACAACAAACAACACTAAAACACCCTAAACAACTAAAACAACTAAAACAACTAAACCAACTGAAACAACTAAAACACCTATAATAACTAAACACCTAGAATACCTACAACACCTACAACACCTATAACACCCAAAACACCAATACCAACTATAACACCTAAACAACTAAAACAGCTAAAACAACTATATCACCTAATTAACTAAAACAACTAAAACAACTAAAATTCCTTAAACAACTAGAACAACGAAAACAACCAAAGAACTATAACAACTATAACACCTATAACACCTAGAACACCTATAACACCCAAAACACCTAAAACACCTACAACACCTAGGACAACTAAAACACCTAGAACAACTAAAACAACTAAAACAACTCAATTAACTAGAACAACTGAAACAACTAAAACATCTATAACACCCATAACAAATAAAACAACTAGAACAACTAAACACCTTAACAACTACAACACCTAAAACACCTTAAACACCTAAAACACCTAGGACAACTAAAACACCGAAATCAACTAAAACACATATAAAAACTAAAACAACTTAACAACTACAACACCAAAAACAACTCTAACACCTGGAACAACTTGATCACCTACAACAACTAAAACACCATAAACAACTAAACCACTTGTAACAACTAGAACACCTGGCACAACTATAACACATAAATCAACTATAACACCTTAAACAACTAGAACACATATAACAACTAGAACACCTAAAACAACTACAACACCAATAACAACTAAATCACCTATAATGACTCAAACAATTAAAACAAATAAAACAACTAAACCACTTGTAACAACTAGAACACCTGGCACAACTATAACACCGAAATCAACTAAAACACCTTAAACAACTAAAACACATATAACAACTAGAACACCTAAAACAACTACAACACCTATAACAACTGAATCACCTATAATGACTCAAACAATTGAAACAAATAAAACAACTATAACAACCATAACAACTAAAACAATTATAAACAACTAAAACAACTAAAACCACTAAAACAACTAAACAACTATAACACCTAAAACAAATAAAACAAGTATAACACCTATAACAACTTTAACACTTGGAAAAACTACAACACCTAAAAAAACTAGAACATCTAAAACAACTAAAACAACTATAATAACTGAAACAACTAAAACACCTAGAACAACTATAACACATAAAACAACTAAACACCTATAACAACTATAACACATAAAACAACTAAACAACTAAAACAACTAAAACACCTAGAACACATAAAACAACTAAAACAACTACAACTACTATAACACCTAAACAACTAAAACAACTAAAACAACTACAACAACTATAACACCCATAACACCTAGAACACAAATAACACCCATAACACCTAAAACACATACAACACCTAGAACACCTACAACACCTAAAACACCTATAAAACCTAGAACAACTGTAACACCTAGAACAACCAAAACAACTATAACAACTAGAACAACTAGAACAACTGAAACAACTAAAACAAATAAAACACATATAGCAACTAAAATAACTAAAACAACTAGAACACCTCAACACCTATAACACCGAAAACACCTAAAACACTTAAAACACATGCAACAACTATAACACCTATAACAACTAAGACACCTAAATCAATTAAAACACAATTAAAACTAAACAACTTAAACAACTAAAACACCAAAAAACAACTATAGCACGTAAAACAACATGAAAACCAACAACTAAATCACCATAAACGACTAAAACACCTTAAACAACTATACCACCTAGCACAACTATAACACCTAAATCAACTAAAACACCTAAAACAACTAAAACACATACAACAACTATAACACCTAAAACACCTAGAACACATAAAACAACTAAAACACCTAGAAAACAACTAGAACACATTTAACAACTAGGAATCCTAAAACAACCAAAACACCTAACAACTAGAACTCCTATAACAACTAAAACAACTAAACAACTGAAACAACTATAACACCTTAAACAACTATAACACCTAAAACAACTGAATCAACCAAAAACCACTATAACACCTAAAACAACTGAAACAACTGTAACATCTATAACAACTAGAACAACTAAATCAACTAAAACACCTAAAACACCTCGAACAACTAATAAACCTAACCAACTAACAACTATAACAACTAAAACAATTAAACACCTATAACAACTACACAACCTAAAACAACTAGAACAACTAAACAACTAAAACCCGTAAACAACTAAAACACCTAAAACACCTGAAACAACTAAACACCTACAAACAACTGCAACACCTGGAACAACAAAAACACCTAAAACAACTAAAACAACTGAAACAACTAGAACAACTAGTACAACTAAAACAACTAAACAACTAAAACAGCTAAAACAACTAAAACGCCTAAAACACCTAACACATTTAAAACAACTAGAACAACTAAAACACCTAAAGCAACTATAACAAATAAAACAACTGAAACAACTATAACTACTAAAAAAACTATAACAACTATAACACCTATAACACCTAAAACACCTATAACACCCAAAACACCTAAAACACCTACAACACCCAGAACACCTATAACACCTTAAACACCTTTAACACCTGGAACAACTAAAACACCTAAAACAACTAAAACAACTAGAACAACTGAAACAACTAGAACAAATGAAACAACTAAAACTAATAAAACACATATAACAACTAAAACAACTAAAACAACTAAACACCTTAACACCTAAAACACCTAAAACACCACAAACACCTACATAAACTAAAACACCTAAAACCACTACAACACCGAAATCCACTTAAACACATTTAAAAACTAAAACAACTTAAACAACTAAAACACTAAAAACAACTATAACACCATGAACAACTTGAACACCTACAACAACTAAAACACCATAAACGACTAAAACACCTGAAACAACTAAAACACCTAGCACATCTATAACACCTAAATCAACTGAAACACCTTAAACAACTAGAACACATAACAACTAGAACACCTAAAACAAACACCTAAACAACTAAAACTCCTATAACAACTAAAAAAACTAGGACAACTAAAACAACTACAACACCTAAAACAACAAAAACAAGTAAAACAAGCAAAACAACTACAACACCTAAAACACATACAACAACTATAACACCTACAACAACTATAACACCTAAACAACTGAAACACCTAAAACAACTTAAACAACTAAAACAACTAGAACAACTACAACAACTAAAAACACCTAAGCAGCTAAAACACCTAGAACAACTAAAACACATATAACACCTAGAACACCTAAAACACCTACAACACCTCATACACCCAAAACAACTACAACACATATAACAACTAAACACCTATAACAATTAAAACACATACAACAACTTGAATAACTAAAAAAACTAAAACACCTAAAACACCTACAACACCTTAAACACCTAAACATCTAAAACAACTACTAACTACTAAAACAGCCAAAAAACAACTAAACACCTATAACTACATGATCACGTATAACAACTAAAACACCTAAAACACATAATACACCTTGAACACCTGAACCAACTATAACACCTTGAACACCTTAAACACCTATAACAACTCAAACACCTAGAACAACTATAACGCCTATAACATCTAGAACAACTATTACTCCTATAACAACTAAAACAACTAGAGCAACTTAAGCAACTAAAACAATTACAACAACTAGAATAACTAAATCAACTAAAACAACTATAACACATAAAACAAATAAAACAACTAGAACAACTATAACACATAAAACAACTAAAACAACTTAAACAAGTAAACAACTAAAACAACTAAACAACTCAAACAACTGAAACACCTATATCAACTAGAACATATAAAACAACTAGAACAACATAAACAACTGAAACACCTACAACAACTAAAACACCTAAAACAAATGCAACACCTAGAGCAACTAAAACAGCTAAAACAACTAAACAACTAACACACCTAAAACAACTTGAACACCTGAAACACCTAGAACCACTATAACACCTTTAACAAGTAAAACACCTAAAACAACTATAACAACTAAAACAACTAAACACCTAAAACAAATTAACCACCTAAAGCAACTCGAACAACTATAACAACTAAAACCCCTTAAACAACTAAAACACCTAAAACACCTATAACAAGTAAAACACCTAAAACAACTCCAACACCTAAAACAACTAGAACAACCAAAACAACTAAAACCCCTAAACAACTAAAACACATAAAACAACTAAAACAACTAAACAACTTAACACCTAAAACAACTACAACACCTAAAACAACTAAAACAACTAAAACCCCTAAACAAATAAAACAACTAGAACAACTAAAACAACTAAAACAACTACAACAACTACAACAACTAGAACAACTGAAACAACTGAAACAACTCTATCAACTAAAACACTTAGAACAACTACAACACCTCTATCAACTAAAACACCTAAAACAACTTGAACACCTAAACACCTAAAACAACTATAACACATATAACCACTAAAACATCTAGAACAACTATAACACCTGAATCAACTTAAACACCTAATCAACTAAAACACCTATAACAACTATAACACCTAAAACATCTATAACACCTGAAACAACTATAACACGAAAAACAACTAGAACACTTAGAACAACTAAAACACCTATAACATCTAGGAAACCTAAAACACCTAAAACACCTAGAACACCTACAACACCTAAAACACCTGTAACAAATAAAACAACTCGAACAACTAAAACACCTATATTAACTATATCACCTAATATAACTAAAACAACTAGAACATCTAAAACAACTAAAACAAATATAACAACTGAGACAACTAGAACACCATGAACAACTATAAAACCTAAAAACCTCCAACATTTAGAACACCTAAATAACCTAAAGCACCTATAAAAACTATAACACCTAAAACAACTAAACCACCTGAAATAACTATATCACCTAGAATACTATAACAACTAAAACACCTAAAACAGCTAAAACACCTAGAACAACTATAAAACCTACAATACCTAAAACGCCTTGAACACCTACAACACCTAAAACACCTTGAACAACTGAAACATATAAAACAACTAAAACACATATAACAACTAAAACACATAAAACAACTAAAACAACTGAAACAACTATAACACCTAGAACAACTACAACACCTACAACTACTAAAACCACCGAAAGAACTAAAAACAACTAGAACAACTAAAACAACTGCAACAACTAAACAACTAGAACAACTAAAACAACTAAAACAACTAAAACAACTAAAACAACTAAAACAACTACAACAACTGTAACACCTATAACACTTAGAACACCTATAACACCCAAAACACATAAAACACATACAACACCTAAAACACCTAGAACACCTAAAACACCTATAACAACAAGAAAAACTGTAACAATAAAACAACCAAAACAACTATAACAACTAGAACAACTAAAACAACTAAAACAAATAAAACAACTATAACACCTTAAACAACTATAACACCTAAACAACTGGAACAACAAAAAACAACTAGAACACCTAAAACAACTATAACAGCTACAAACAACTAAACAACTCAAACAACTGAAACACCTAAATCAACTAAAACATATAAAACAACTAAAACAAATAAAACAACTAGGACAACTAAAACGCCTAGAATACCTAAAACACCTGCAACTACTAAAACACCTATAACAACTAGGACACCTAAATCAACTAAACCACAAATAAAAACTAAACAACATAAACAACTATAACACCAGAAACAACTGTAGCCCCCATAACAGCTTGAACACCAACAACTAAATCACCATAAACGACTAAAACACTTAAAACAACTATAACACCTAGCACAACTATAACACCTAAATCCACAGTAACACCTAAAACAACTAAAACACATACAATAACTATAACACCTAAATCACATAAAAAACACATAAAACAACTAAAACACCTAGAAAACAACTAGAACACATTTAACAACTAGGAAACCTAAAACAACCAAAACACCTAAACAACTAGAACTCCTATAACAACTAAAACAACTAAACAACTGCAAACAACTATAACACCTTAAACAACTATAACACCTAAAACAACTGGAACAACAAAAAACAACTAAAACACCTAAAATAACTGAAACAACTATAACACCTATAACAACTAGATCAACTAAATCAACTAAAACACCTATAACACCTAAAACAACTAGAACACCTATAACACCTAAACACCTAGAACAACTAGAACATCTAGAACAACTAGAACACCTAAAACAACTGAAACAACTAAAACAACTAGACAACTAAAACACCTAGAACAACTAAAACACCTGAAACACCTTGAACAACTAATACACTTAGACAAATAAACAACTAAAACAACTAAAACAATTAAACACCTATAACAACTACAAAACCTAAAAACAACTAGAACAACTAACAACTAAAAACCCCTAAACAACTAAAACACCTAAAACACCTGAAACAACTAAACACCTATAAACAACTGCAACACCTGGAACAACAAAACACCTGAAACAACTAAAACAAAAGAAACAACTAGAATAACTAGAACAACTAGAACAACTAGAACAACTAAACAACTAAAACACTATAACAACTAAAACGCCTAGAATACCTAAATCATTTAAAACAACTAGAACAACTATAACACCTAAAACAACTAAAACAAATAAAACAACTGAAACAACC
Organism: Gammarus roeselii; assembly: GCA_016164225.1. Taxonomy (NCBI): domain Eukaryota; kingdom Metazoa; phylum Arthropoda; class Malacostraca; order Amphipoda; family Gammaridae; genus Gammarus; species Gammarus roeselii. The sequence continues at coordinate 6,832 of SDVV010000108.1, read as the reverse complement.
AAAATAACTAAAACAACTAGAACAATTATAACACCTATAAGACCTAAAACACTTATAACACCCAAAACACCTAAAACACCTGCAACACCCAGAACACCTAAAACATCTAAAACACCTATAACACCTGGAACAACTACAACACCTAAAACAACTAAAACAACTAATACAACTAGAACAAATGAAACAACTGAAACTAATAAAACACCTATAACAACTAAAACACCTATAACAACTAAAACAACTAAAACAACTAAAACACCTTAACACCTGAAACACCTATAACACCACAAACACCTACAAAAATTAAAACACCTAAAACAACTACAACTCCGAAATCAACTAAAACACATAAAAATTAAAACAACTTAAACAACTAAAACACTAGCAAACAACTATAACACCAAGAACAACTTGAACACCTACAACAACTAAAACACCATAAATGACTATAACACTTAAAACAACTGAAACACCAAGCACCTTAAGCAACTAGAACACATATAACAACTAGAACACCAATAACAACCAAACACCTAACAACTAAAACTCCTATAACAACTAAAACAACTAAGACAACTAAAACAACTACAACACCTAGAACAACTAAAACACCTATAACACCTAAAACCCCTGAAACAACTGAAACACCTAGAACAACTATAACACCTAAAAACAACTAAACAACTAAAACAACCGAAACAACTAAAACAACTCTAAAAAATAAAACCAATAAAACGACTAAACAACTAAAACACCTAGAACAACTAAAACACCTATAACACCTAAAACCCCTGAAACAACTGAAACACCTAAAACAACTAGAACAACTAAACAACTAAAACACCTAAACAACTATAACACCTGAAAAACCTTAAACAACTAGAACCCCTAAAACAACTACAACACCTGCAACAACTAAAACACATAAAACAGCGAAAACAACAAAACAACTAGAACAACTAAAACAACTAAAACGACTAAAACCGCTAAAAACAAAAACGCCTAGAACACCTAAAACATTTAAAACAACTAAAACAACTAAACACCTAAACAACTAAAACAACTAAAACAACTAAAACAACTAGAACACATGAACACCTATAACACCGACAACACCTAAAACACCTAAAACACCTGCACCAACTAAAACACCTATAACATCTAATACACCTAAATCAACTAAAACACATATAAAAACTAAAACAACTTAAACAACTAGAACACCAAAAACAACTATAGCACCTGAAACAACTTGAACATCAAACACTAATACACCATAAACGACTAAAACACTTGAAACAACTATAACACCTAGCACAACTATAACACATAAATCAACTAAAACACCTAAAAACACTAAAACACCTGAAACAACTATAACACCTAAAACACCTAAAACACATATAACAACTAAAACCCCTAGAAAACAATTAGAAAACATTTAACAACTAGAAAATCTAGAACGACCAAAACACCTAAACAACTAAAACTTCTATAACAACTAAAACAACTAAAACAACTAAAAGAACTATAACACCTTAAACAACTATAACACCTAAACAACTGGAACAACAATAAACAACTGAAACACCTAAAACAACTAAAACAACTAAAACAACTAAAACAACTAAACAACTCAAACAACTAAAACACCTAAATCAACTAAATCATATAAAACAACTAAAACAAATAAAACAACTAAAACAACTAAAACCCCTAAAACAACTAAAACAACTAAACAACTTGAACAACAAAAAAACTAAAACAACTAAACAACTCAAACAACTAAAACACCTAAATCAACTAAACATATGAAACAACTAAAACAACTTAAACAAATGAAACACCTACAACAACTGAAACACCTAAAACAAATGCAACACCTAGTACAACTAAAACAACTAACACACCTAATTAACATGAACACCTATAACACCTAGAACCACTAAAACACCTTAAACAACTAGAACACCTTAAACAACTAAAACAACTAAAACAACTAAACACCTAAAACAACTACACCACCTAAAACAACTATAACAACTATAACAACTAAAACCCCTTAAACAACTAAAACACTAAAACATCTAAACAACTAAAACACCTAAACAACACCAACGCCTAAAAAACTAGAACAACCAAAACAACTAAACCCCCTAAACAACTAAAACACCTAAACAACTAAAACAACTAAAACAACTAAACACCTAAACTAACTACAACACCTAAAACAACTAGAACAACTAAAACCCTTAAACAAATAAATCAACTAGAACAACTAAAACAACTAAAACAACTACAACAACTACAACAACTAGAACCACTGAAACAACTGAAACAACTGAAACAACTGAAACAACTATAACAACTATAACATCTAAAACACCTACAACATTTGAAACAACAAACAACACTATAACACCCTAAACAACTAAAACAACTAAAACAACTAAACCAACTGAAACAACTAAAACACCTACAAAAAACTAAACACCTAGAATACCTAAAACACCTACAGCACCTAAAACACCCAAAACACCTATACCAACTATCACACCTAAACAACTAAAACACCTAAAACAACTATATCACCTAATTAACTAAAACAACTAAAACAACTTAAACACTTTAAACAACTATAACAACGAAAACAACTAAACAACTATAACAACTATAACACCTAGAACACCTAGAACACCTATAACACCCAAAACACCCAAAACGACTAAAAGCCTACAACACCTAGAACACCTTAAACACCTATAACACCTATAACACCTGGAACAATTAAAACACCTAGAACAACTAAAACAACTAAAACAACTCAATTAACCAGAACAACTGAAACAACTAAAACACCCATAACAAATAAAACAACTAAAACAACTAAACACCTTAACACCTACAACACCTAAAACACCTAGAACACTTAAAACACATAAAACACCTACAACAACTAAAACACCTAAGACAACTAAAACACCGAAATCAACTAAAACACTTGTAACAACTAGAACACCTGGCAAAACTATAACACCTAAATCAACTAAAACAGCTTAAACAACTAGAACACATATAACAACTAGAACACCTAAAACAACTACAACACCTATAACAACTAAATCACCTATAATAACTCAAACAATTAAAACAAATAAAACAACTAAAACAACTATAACAACTAAAACAATTATAAACAACTAAAACAACTAAAACCACTGAAACAACTAAACAACTATAAAACCTAAAACACATGAAACAAGTAAAACACCTATAACAACTTTAACACTTGGAACAACTACAACACCTAAAACAACTAAAACAACTGAAATAACAAAACAACTAAACAACTACAACACCTAAAACACCTAATAAACACATAAAACACCTAGAACACCTAAAACACCTACAACACCTTAAACACCTAAACACCTATGACAACTTAAACACCCAAAACAACTATAACACCTAAAACAACTAAAACAACTATAACGTCTATAACACCTTAAACACCTAAAACACCTAGAACGCCTACAACACCTACAACACCTAAAACACCTATAACATATAAAGAAACTAAAAGAACTAAAACACCTATAACAACTAAATCACCTAAAATAACTAAAACAACTATAACATCTAAAACAACTAAAACAACTATAATAACTGAAACAACTAAAACACCTAGAACAACTAAAACAACTAAAACAACTAAAACAACTAGAACAAATGAAACAACTGAAACTAATAAAACACCTATAACAACTAAAACAACTAAAACACCTCAACACCTAAAACACCACAAACACCTACAAAAACTATAACACATAAAACAACTACAACTCCAAAATCAACGAAAACACATAAAAACTAAAACAACTTAAACAACTAGAAAACCAAAAACAACTATAGCACCTGCAAAAACTTGAACACCAACAACTAATACACCATAAACGACTAAAACACTTAAAACAACTATAACACCTAGCACAACTATAACCCATAAATCTACTAAAACACCTAATGCAACTAAAATACCTAAAACAACTATAACACCCGAAACACCTAAAACACACAAACAACTGAAACACCAAGAAAACAACTAGAACACATTTAACAACTAGAAAACCTAGAACAACCAAAACACCTAAACAACTTAAACTCCTACAACAACTAAAACAACTGAAACAACTATAACACCTTAAACAACTATAACACCTAAACAACTGGAACAACAACAAAAACAACTATAACACCTATAACAACTGAAACAACTATAACACCTAGATACAACTAGAACAACTAAATCAACTAAAAACAAATTTAACACCTAAAACAACAATAACATCTATAACACCCAAAACACCTTGAACAACTTGAACACCTAGAACAACTAGGACACCTAAAACAACTAAAACCACTTAACAACTAAAACACCTAGAACAACTAAAACACCTAGAACACCTTGAACAACGAATACACCTAAACAACTAAACAACAATTAAACACTTATAACAACTACAACACCTAAAACAACTAGAACAACTAAACAACTAAAACCCGTTAACAACTAAAACACCTAAAACACATAAAACAACTATAACACCTACAAACAACTGCAACACCTGGAATTACTAGAACACCTAGAACAACTAAAACAACTAAAGCAACTAGTACAACTAAAACAACTAAAACAACTAAACAACTAAAACAGCTAAAACAGCTAAAACAACTAAAACGCCTAAAATCCCTTTAAACATTCAGAACAACTAAAACAACTATAACACCTGAAACAACTAAAACAACTAGAACAACTAAAACAACTATAACAACTATAACAACTATAACACCTATAACACCTAAAACACCTATAACACCCAAACACCTAAAACTCCTACAACACCTAGAACACCTAAAACACCTACGACACCTATAACACCTGGAACAACTGGAACACCTAGATCAACTAAAACAACTAAAACAACTAAAACAACTAAAACAACTTGAACAACTGAAACAACTAAAACAGATAAAACACCTATAACAACTAAAACAACTAAAACAACTGAAACACCTTAACACCTAAAACACCTATAACACCAAAAACACCTACAAAAACTAAAACACCTATTACAACTATCACACCTAGAACAACTAAAACACCGAAATCAACTATATCACATATGAAAACTAAAACAACTTAAACAACTAAAACACTAGAAACAACTATAACACCTAGAACAACTTGAACACCTACAACAACTAAACACCATAAACGACTATACCACTTAAAACAACTAAAACACCTAGCACAACTATAACACCTACATCAACTAAAACACCTTAAACAACTAGAACACGTATAACAACTAGATCACCTAAAACAAACAAACACATAAACAACTAAAACTCCTAAAACAACTAAAACAACTAAGACAACTAAAACAACTACAACACCTAAAACAACTAAAACACCTATAACACCTAAAACACCTGCAACAACTGTAACACCTAGAACAACTAAAACACCTAAAACAACTAGAACAACTAAAACAACTACAACAACTAAAACAACCGAAACAACTAAACCAACTCTAACAAATCAAAAAATAAAACAACTAAACAACTAAAACACCTAGAAAAATTAAACACCCAAAACACCTAGAACAACTAATACACCTATAACAACTAACGCACCTAAAACAACTATAACAATAAAAAAAAACTAAAACAACCAAACACCTAGAACGACTACAACACCTAAAAAAACTAGAACAACTAAACAACTAAAACCCCTAAACAACTATAACACCTATAGCACCTAAAACAACTAAAAACCCTATAACACCTAAAACACCTGCAACAACTGAAACACATAGAACAACTAATACACCTAAAACACCTAAAACAACTCAAACACCTAAACAACTACAACACCTGAAACAACTATAACACCTATAACAACTAAAACAACTAAAACCACTATGACAACTAAACAACTATAACACCTAAAACATATGAAACAAGTAAAACACCTATAACAACTTTAACACTTGGAAAAACTACAACACCTAAAACAACTAAAACAACTGAAATAACAAAACAACTAAACAACTAAAACACCTATAACACCTAAAAAACACATAAAACACCTAGAACAACTAAAACACTTACAACACCTTAAACACCTAAACACCTATGACAACTAAAACACCCGAAACAACTATAACACCTAAAACAACTAAACACCTATAACATCTAAAACACCTTGAACACCTAGAACACCTAGAATACCTACAGCACCTACAAAAACTAAAACACCTATAACAAATGGAGACACTAAAAGAACTAAAACACCTATAACAACTAAATCACCTAAAATAACTAAAACAACTAGAACATCTAAAACAACTAAAACAACTATAATAACTGAAACAACTAAAACACCTAGAACAACTGAAACACCAACAATACCTAAAACACCTAAAACACCTAAAACACCTAAAGCACCTATAACAATTATAACACCTACAACAACTAAAGCACCTAAAACAACTATATCACCTAGAATAACTAAAACAATTAGAACACCTATAACAGCTAAAACACCTAGAACAACTATATAACCTAAAATACCTATAACGCCTAGAACACCTACAACACCTAAAACACCTAAAACAACTAAAACACATATAACAACTAAAACACCTATAACAACTAGAACACATAAAACAACTAAAACAACTAAACAACTGAAACACCTAAAACAACTACAACACCTATAACAAGTAAAACCACTGAAACAACTAAAAACCACTAGAACAACTAAAAA
>SDVV010000107.1:0-40620 GCA_016164225.1 Gammarus roeselii | reverse complement strand
AATACTGGGGCTAAGTATGCTCTACCACTCACTACATTAATGCCATGCAAACAAACAATACTGGGGCGTAGTATGCACTATCGCTCACTACATTAGTGCCATGCAATACAGACAATTCTGGGGCTTAGTATGCACCATCACTCACTACATTAGGGCCATGCAAATCCAACAATACTGGGCTTATTATACACTATCACTCACAACATTTGTGCCATGCGAGACAAGCAATACTGAGACTTAGTAAGCACCATCATTCACTTCAATAGAGCCAAGCACGACAAAAATTACCGGGGTTTAGTATACACTATCACACTACATTATACCATGCAAGACAAACAATACTCACTACATTAGTGCCTCTCACTCACTACATTAGTGCCATGCAAGTCGAACAATACTGGGGCTCAGTATGCACTATCACTCACTGCATTACTACCATGCAAGACAAACATTAATGGTGTTTAGTATGCAATATCACTCACTACATTAGTGACATGCAAGACGAACAATACTGGGGCTTACTAAGCACAATCACTCACTACATTAATGCCATGAAAACAAACAATACTGGGGCTTAGTATGCACTATCACTCACTACATTAGTGCCATGCAATACTGACAATTCTGCGGCTTAGTATGCACTATCACTCACTACATTAGTGCCATGAGAGTCAAACAATAATGGGGCTTAGTATGCACAATTACTCAATACATTTGTGCCATGCGAGACAAACAATACTGGGGCTTAGTATAAAATATCAGTCACAACATAAATGCCATGCGAGACAAACAATACTGGGGCTTAGTATGCTCTCTCATCCACTACATTAGTGCCTTGCACGACAATCAATACTGGGGTTTAGTATGCAATATCATTCACTACATAAGTGCCATAAAAGACAAACAATACTGGGGCTTAGTATGCACTATCTCCCTCTACATTAGTGCCATGCGAGACAAACAATAGTAGGGCTTAGTTTGCATTATCACTCACTACATTATACCATGCAAGACAAACAATAATGCGGCTTAGTATGCACTATCACTCACTTCCTAAGTGCCATGCAAGACAAACGATACTGGGGCTTAGTATGCACTCTCACTCCCGACATTAGTGCCATGCAAGTCGAACAATGCTGGGGCTTAGTATGCACTATCACTCACTGCATTTGTGGCATGCAAGACAAACAATACTGGGGCTTAGTATAAACTTTCACTCACAACAGTGATGCCATGCAAGACAAACAATACTGGGGCTTAGTATGGACTATCACTAATTGCATTAGTGCCATGCAAGTCAAACAATACTGGGGCTTAGTAATCATTATCACTTATTACATTAATGCTATGCAATACAAACACTACTGGGGCTTAGTATGCACTATTACTCACTACATATGTGCCATGCTAGACGAACAATACTGGGGCTTAGTATGCACTCTCACTCCCGACATTAGTGCCATGCAAGTCGAACAATGCTGGGGCTTAGTATGCACTATCACTCACTGCATTTGTGGCATGCAAGACAAACAATACTGGGGCTTAGTATAAACTTTCACTCACAACAGTGATGCCATGCAAGAAAAAGAATACTGGGGCTTAGTATGCACTATCACTCACTTCATTAGAGCAATGCAAAACAACCAATACTGGGGCTTAGAATGCACTTTCACTCACTACATTATGGCCTTGCATGACGAACAATGGTGGGGTTTAATAAGCAATATCATTCACTACCTTAGTGCCATGTAAGACAAACAATACTGACACTTAGTATGCACTATCACACCCTACATTAGTACCATGCAAGACAAACAATACTGGGGCTTAGTATGCACTATCACTCACTACATTAGGGCCATGCAAGTCCAACAATACTGGGCTTAGTATGCACTATCACTCACTACATTTGTGCCATGCGAGACAAGCAATACTGGGGCTTAGTATGCACCATCATTCACTACAATTGAGCCAAGCACGACAAAAATTACCGGGGCTTAGTATACACCATCACACTACATTATACCATGCAAGACAAACAATACTCACTACATTAGTGCCTCTCACTCACTACATTAGTGCCATGCAAGTCGAACAATACTGGGGCTTATTAAGCACTATCACTCACTGCATTACTGCCATGCAAGACAAACATTAATGGTGTTTAGTATGCAATATCACTCACTACATTAGTGACATGCAAGACGAACAATACTGGGGCTTAGTAAGCACTATCACTCACTACATTAATGCCATGCAAACAAACAATACTGGGGCTTAGTATGCACTATCACACACTACATTAGTGCCATGCAATACAGACAATTCTGCGGCTTAGTATGCACTATCACTCACTACATTAGTGCCATGCAAGTCAAACAATAATGGGGCTTAGTATGCACTATTACTCAATACATTTGTGCCATGCGAGAGAAACAATACTGGGGCTTGGTATAAAATATCACTCACAACATAAATGCCATGCAAGATAAACAATACTGGGGCTTAGTATGCACTCTCATTCACTACATTAGCGCCTTGCACGACAATCAATTCTGGGGTTTAGTATGCAATATCATTCACTACATAAGTGCCATTCAAGACAAACAATACTGGGGCTTAGTGTGCACTATCACTCCCTACATTAGTATCATGCGAGACAAACAATACTGGGGCTTAGTATGCACTATCTCCGTCTACATTAGGGCCATGCAAGACAAATAATAGTAGGGCTTAGCATGCATTATCACTCACTACATTATACCATGCAAGACAAACAATAATGCGGCTTAGTATGCACTATCACTCACTTAAGTGCCATGCAAGACAAACGATACTGGGGCTTAGTATGCACTCTCACTCCCGACATTAGTGCCATGCAAGTCGAACAATGCTGGGGCATAGTATGCACTATCACACTACATTTGTGGCATGCAAGACAAACAATACTGGGGCTTAGTATAAACTTTCACTCACAACAGTAATGCCATGCAAGACAAACAATACTGGGGCTTAGTAAGCACTATCACTAATTGCATTAGTGCCATGCAAGTCAAACAATACTGGGGCTTAGTAAGCATTATCACTTATTACATTAATGCTATGCAATACAAACACTACTGGGGCTTAGTATGCACTATTACTCACTACATTTGTGCCATGCTAGACGAATAATACTGGGGCTTAGTATGCACTATCACTTACTAAATGAGTACCATGCAAGAAAAACAATACTGGGGCTTAGTATGCACTATCACTCACTAAATTAGAACCATGCAAGACAATCAATACTGGGGCTTAGAATGCACTCTCGCTCACTACATAATGGCCTTGCATGACAAACAATGGTGGGGTATAATATGCAATATCATTCACTACCTTAGTGCCATGTAAGACAAACAATACTGGGGCTTAGTATGCACTATCACACCCTACATTAGTACCATGCAAGACAAACAATACTGGAGCTTAGTATGCACTATCTCTCACTACATTAGTGCCATGCAAGACAAACAATAGTTTGGCTTAGTATGCACTATCACTCACTACATTATACCATGCAAGACAAAGATTACTGGGGCTTAGTATGCCCTATCACTCACTTCATAAGTGACATGCAAGACAAACAATACTGGGCTTAGTATGCACTCTCACTCACTACACTTGTGCCATGCGAGGCAAACAATACTGGGGCTTAGTATGCACTATCACTCACTACATTAGTGCCATGCAAGACAAATAATACTGGGGCTTAGTATGCACTATAACTCCCTACATTAGTGCCATGCAAGACAAACAATACTGGGGCTTAGTAGGCACTATCTCCCTCTACATTAGTGCCATGCAAGACAAACAATAGTAGGGCTTAATATGCATTATCACTCACTACATTATACCATGCAAGACAAACAATAATGCGGCTTAGTATGCACTATCACTCACTTCCTAAGTGCCATGCAAGACAAACAATACTGGGGCTTAGTATGCACTATCACTCACTACATTATACCATGCAAGACAAATATTACTGGGGCTTAGTATGCAGTATCACTCACTTCATAAGTGCCATGCAAGACAAACAATACTGGGGCTTAGTATGCACTCTCACTCACTACATTAGTGCCATGCGAGGCAAACAATACTGGGGCTTAGTATGCACTATCACTCACTACATTAGTGCCATGCAAGAAAAATAATACTGGGGCTTAGTTTGCACTATCACTCACTTCATTAATGCCATGCAAACAAAAAAATACTGGGGCGTAGTACGCACTATCACTCACTACATTAGTGCCATGGACTACGGACAATTCTGGGGCTTAGTCTGCACTATCACTCACTACATTAGGGCCATGCAAGTCAAACAATACTGGGCATAGAATGCACTATCACTCACTACATTTGTGCCATGCGAGACAAACAATACTGGGGCTTAGTATAAACTATCACTCACAACATTAATGCCATGCAAGACAAACAATACTGGGGCTTAATGTGCACCATCACTCACTACATTAGTGCCATGCCAAATAAAAGCTACAGAGGCTTATTATGCACTATCACTCACTAAATTAATGCCATGCAAGACAAACAATACATGGGCTTAGTATGCTCTATTACTCCCTATATTAGTGACATGCAAGACAAATAATACTGGGGCTCAGTATGCACTATCACTCACTACATTAATGCCATGCAAACAAACAATACTGGGGCTTAGTATGCACTATCACTCACTACCCTAGTGCCTTGCAATACAGACAATTCTGGGGCTTAGTATGCACTATCACTCACTACTTTTGTGTCATGCGAGACAAGCAATACTGGGACTTAGTATGCACCATCACTCACTACATTAGAGCCAAGCAAGACAAAAAATACCGGGGCTTAGTATGCACTATCACTCACTACATTATACCATGCAAGACAAAGATTACTGGGGCTTAGTATGCACTAACACTCACTTCATAAGTGCCATGCAAGATAAACAATACTGGGGCTTAGTATGCCTTATCACTCACTACATTTGTGCCATGCAAGACAAACAATACTGAGGCTTAGTATAAACTATCACTCACAACAGTAATGCCATGCATGACAAACAATACTGGGGCTTAATATGCACTATCACTAATTGCATTAGTGCCATGCAAGACAAACAATACTTGGGCTTAGTATGCATTATCACTCATTTCATTATACCATGCAAGACAGACAATACTGGGGCTTAGTATGCACTATCATTCACAACATTAATGCCATGCAAACAAACATTACTGGGGCTTAGTATGCACTATCACTCACTACATTAGTGTCATGCAATACAGACAATTCTGGGGCTCAGAATGCACTATCACTCACTACATTAGTGCCATGCAAGTCAAACAATACTGGGGCTTAGTATGCACTATCACTCACTACATTTGTGCCAGCCGAGCCAAACAATACAGGGGCTTAGTATAAACAATCACTCACAACATTAATGCCATGCAAGACAAACAATACTGGGGCTTAGTATGCACTATCACTAATTGCATTAGTGCCATGCAAGACAAACAATGCTGGGGCTTAGTTTGCACTCTCACTCGCTACCTTAGTGCCATGCACGACAATCAATACTAGGGTTTAGTACGTAATATCATTCACTACATTAGTGCCATTCAGGACAAACAATACTGGGGCTTAGTATGCACAATCTCTCGCTACATTAGTGCCACGCAAAAAAAACAGTAGTGGGGCTTAGTATGCTCTATTACTCACTACATTATAACATGCAAGACAAACAATACTGGGTCTTAGTATGCACTATCACTCTACATTCGTGCCATGCAAAACAAACAATACTAGGTCTTAGTATGCACTATAACTCACTGCATTAGTGCCAAACAAGACAAGCAATACTTGGGCTTAGTATGCACTATCACTCACTATATGGTGCCATGCAAAACAAACAATACTGGGGCTTAGCATGCACTATCACTCACTACATTAGTGCCATGCAAGATAAACGATACTCGGGCTTAGTATGCACTATCACTCACTTCATTAGTGCCATGCAAGACAAACAATACTGGGGCTTAGTATGCACTATCACTCACTACGTTAGTGCCATGCAAGACAAACAATACTGGGGCTTAGTATGCACTATCACTCACTACATTTGTGCCATGCAAGACAATCAATACTGGGTCTTAGTATGCAATATCACTCACTACATTAATGCCATGCAAACAAACAATACTGGGGCTTAGTATGCACTATCACTCACTACATTAGTGCCATGCAAAACAGACAATTCTGCGGCTTAGTATGCACTATCACTCACACATTAGTGCCATGCAAGTCAAACAATAATGGGGCTTAGTATGCACTATTACTCAATACATTTGTGCCATGCGAGACAAACAATACTGGGGCTTAGTATAAAATATCACTCACAACATAAATGCCATGCAAGACAAACAATACTGGGGCTTAGTATGCACTCTCATTCACTACATTAGTGCCTTGCACGACAATCAACACTGGGGTTTAGTATGCAATATCATTCACTACATAAGTGCCATTCAAGACAAACAATACTGGGGCTTAGTATGCACTATCACTCCCTACATTAGTATCATGCAAGACAAACAATACTGGGGCTTAGTATGCACTATCTCCCTCTACATTAGTGCCATGCAAGACAAACAGTAGTAGAGCTTAGTATGCATTATCACTCACTACATTATACCATGCAAGACAAACAATAGTGTGGCTTAGTATGCACTATCACTCACTTCATTATACCATGCAAGACAAAGATTACTGGGGCTTAGTATGCACTATCACTCACTCCATAAGTGCCATGCAAGACAAGCAATACTGGGGCTTAGTATGCACTCTCACTCACTACATTAGTGCCATGCGAGGCAAACAGTACTGGGGATTAGTATGCACTATCACTCACTACATTAGTGCCATGCAAGACAAATAATACTGGGGCTTAGTTTGCACTATCACTCACTACATTAATGCCATGCAAACAAAAAAATACTGGGGCGTAGTAGGCACTATCACTCACTATATTAGTGCCATGCAATACGGACAATTCTGGGGCTTAGTCTGCACTAACACTCACTACATTAGGGCCATGCAAGTCAAACAATACTGGGCTTAGAATGCACTATCACTCACTACATTTGTGCCATGCGAGACAAACAATACTGGGCTTAGTATAAACTATCACTCACAACATTATTGCCGGCAAGACAAACAATACTGGGGCTCAATGTGCACCATCACCCACTACATTAGTGCCATGCCAAACAAAAGCTACTGAGGCTTAGTATGCACAATCACTCACTAAATTAATGCCATGCAAACAAACAATACTGGGGCATAGTATGCACTATCACTCACTACCCTAATGCCTTGCAATACAGACAATTCTGAGGCTTAGTATGCGCTATCACTCACTACATTTGTGCCATGCGAGACAAGCAATACTGGGACTTAGTATGCACCATCACTCACTACATTAGAGCCAAGCAAGACAAAAAATACCGGGGCTTAGTATGCAATATCACCCACTACATTATACCATGCAAGACAAAGATTCCTGGGGCTTAGTATGCACTATCACTCACTTCATAAGTGCCATGCAAGACAAACAATACTGGGGCTTAGTATGCCTTATCACTCACTACATTTGTGCCATGCAAGACAAACAATACTTAGGCTTAGTATAAACTATCACTCACAACAGTAATGCCATGCATGACAAACAATACTGGGGCTTAGTATGCACTATCACTAATTGCATTAGTGCCATGCAAGACAATCAATACTTGGGCTTAGTATGCATTATCACTCATTTCATTATACCATGCAAGACAGACAATACTGGGGCTTAGTATGCACTATCATTCACAACATTAATGCCATGCAAACAAACATTACTGGGGCTTAGTATGCACTATCACTCACTTCATTAGTGCCATGCAATACGGACAATTCTGGGGCTTAGAATGCACTATCACTCACTACATTAGTGCCTTGCTAGTCAAACAATACTGGGGCTTAGTATGCACTATCATTCACTACATTTGTGCCATGCGAGCCAAACAATACAGGGGCTTAGTATAAACAATCACTCACAACATTAATGCCATGCAAGACAAACAATACTGTGGCTTAGTATGCACTATCACTAATTGCATTAGTGCCATGCAAGACAAACAATACTGGGGCTTAGTATGCACTCTCACTCGCTACATTAGTGCCATGCACGACAATCAATACTAGGGTTTAGTACGTAATATCATTCACTACATTAGTGCCATTCAGGACAAACAATACTGGGGCTTAATATGCACAATCTCTTACTACATTAGTGCCACGCGAGGCAAACAATACTGGGGCTTAGTATGCACTATCACTCACTACATTAGTGTCATGCAAGACAAACAATACTGGGGCTTAGTATGCACTATCACTAATTGTATTAGTGCCATGCAAGACAAACAATACTGGGGCTTAGTATGCACTCTCACTCCCTACATTAGTGCCATGCACGACAATCAAAACTGGGGCTTAGTATGTAATATCATTCACTACATTAGTGCCGTTTTTGGACAAACAATACTGGGACTTAGTATGCACAATCTCTCGCTACATTAGTGCCATGCAAGACACACAATAGTGGGGCTTAGTATGCTCTATTACTCACTACATAATGACATGCAAGACAAACAATACTGGGGCTTAGTATGCACTATCGCTCTACATTCGTGCCATGCAAGACAAACAATACTAGGGCTAAGTATAAACTATCACTCACAACAGTAATACCATGCAAGACGAACAATACTGGGGCTTAGTATGCACTATCAATCAATACATCAGTTCCATGCAAGACAAACAATACAGGGGCTTAGAATGCCCTATCACTAATCGCATTAGTGCCATGCAAGACAAACAAAACTTGGGCTTAGTATGCACTATCGCTCACTACACTTGTGTTATTCAAGACAAACAATACTGGGGCTTAGCATGCACTATCCATCCCTACATTAGTACCATGCAAGACAAACAATACTAGGGCTTAGTATGCACAATCTCCCGCTACATTAGTGCCATGCAAGACAGACAATAGAGGGGCTTAGTATGCCCTATTACTCACAACATTATACCATGCAAGACAAACAATACTGGGGCTTAGTATGCACTATCATTCCCTACATTAGTAACATGCAAGACAAATAATACTGGGGCTTAGTATGCACTATCCCTCACTACATTAATGCCATGCAAACAAACAATACAGGGGCTTAGTATGCACTATCACTCACTACATTAGTGCCATGAAATACAGACAATTCTGGGTCTTAGTATGCACTATCACCCACTACATATGTGCCATTTGTGACAAACAATACAGGGACTTAGTATGCACTAACACTCACTACATTAAAGCCAAGCAAGACAAAAAATACCAGGGCTTAGTATACACTATCACACTACTTTTTACCAAGCAAGACAAACAATACTGGGGTTTAGTATGCACCATCACTAATTGCATTAGTGCCATGCAAGCCAAACAGTACAGGGATTTAGTATGCATTATCACTCACTTCATTATACCATGCAAGGCAGACAATGCTGGGGTTTAGTATGCACTATCTTCCACTACATTAATGACATGCAAACAAACAATACTGGGGCTTAATATGCACTATCTCTCAATACATTTGTGTCATGCAAGACAAACAATACTGGGGCTTAGTATGCACTATAACTCCTTACCTTAGTGCCATGCAAGACAAACAATACTGGGGTTAGTATGCTCTATCACTCCTTATATTAGTGACATGCAAGAAAAAATAATGCTGGGGCTAGTATGACATATCACTCACTACATTAACTCCATGCAAACATACAATACTGGGGCGTAGTATGCACCATCACTCACTACATTAGTGCCATGCAATACAGGCAATTCTGGCGTAGTATGCACTATCACTCACTACATTAGGGCTATGCAAGTCAAATAACACTGGGCTTAGTATGCAATATCACTCACTACATTTGTGCCATGCGAGACAAACAATACTCGAGCTTAGTATAAACTATCACTCACAAGATTATTGCCATGCAAGACGAACAATACTGGGGCCTAATATGCACCATCACTCATTACATTAGTACCATGCCAAACAGAAGCTACTGGGGCTTAGTATGCACTATCACTACTACATTAATGCCATGCAAACAAACAATACTGGGGCTTGGTATGCACTATCACTTTCTACCCTAGTGCCATGCAATACAGACAATTCAAAGGCTTAGTATGCACTATCACTCACTACATTTGTGCCATGCGAGACAAGCAATACTGGGACTTAGTATGCACCATCACTCACTACATTAGAGCCAGGCAAGACAAAAAATACGGGGGCTCAGTATACACTATCACACTACATTATACCATGCAAGACAAAAAATGCTCACTACATAGGTGCCTCTCACTCACTACATTAGTGCAATGCAAAGTCAAACAATACAGGGGCTTTGTATGCACTATCTTTCACTACATTTGTGCCATGCAAGACAAACAATACTAGGGCTTAGTATAAGCTATCACTCACAACAGAAATGCCATTCAAGGCAAACAATACTGGGGCTTAGTATGCACTATCACTCACTTCACAAGTGCCATGCAAGACAAACAATACTGGGGCTTAGTATGCACTATCATTCCCTACATTAGTGACATGCAAGACAAATATTACTGGGACTTAGTAAGCACTATTCCTCACTACATTAATGCCATGCAAACAAACAATACTGGGGCTTAGTATGCACTATCACTCACTACATTAGTGCCATGCAATACAGACCATTCTGGGTCTTAGTATGCACTATCACTCACTACATTTGTGTCATGCGTGACAAACAATACTGGGACTTAGTATGCACTATCACTCACTACATTAAAGCCAAGCAGGACAAAAAATACCGGGGCTTAGTACACACTATCACACTACATAATAGTATTCAAGACAAACAATACTGGGGCTTAATATGCACTCTCACTCACTACATTAGTGCCATGCAAGTCAAACAATACTGGGGCTTAGTATGCACTATCACTCACTACCTTTGTGCCATGCAAGACAATCAATACTGGAGCTTAGTATAAACTATCACTCACAACAGTAAAGCCATGCAAGACAAACAATACTGGGGCTTAATATGCACCATCACTAATTGCATTAGTGCCATGTAAGACAAACAGTACTGGGCTTAGTATGCACTATCACTCACTTCATTATACCATGCAAGACAGACAGTACTAAGGCTTAGTATGCACTCTCACTCGCTACATCACTGCCATGCAAGACAAACATTACTGGGGTTTAGTATGCACTAACACTCACTACCTTTGTGCCATGCAAGACAAACAATACTGGGGCTTAGTATAAACTATCACTCACAACAGTAATGCCATGCAAGACAAACAATACTGGGGCTTAGTATGCACCATCACTAATTGCATTAGTGCCATGCAAGACAATCAATACTGGGGCTTAGTATGCACTATCACTCACTACATTCGTGCCATGCGTGACAAACGATACTGGGACTTAGTATGCACTATCAATCACTACATTAGAGCCAAGCAGGACAAAAAATACCGGGGCTTAGTATACACTATCACACTATATTATACCATTCAATACAAACAATACTGGGGCTCAGTGTGCACCCTCACTCACTACATTAGTGCCATGCAAGTGAAGCAATACTGGGGCTTAGTATGCACTATCACTCGCTACATATGTGCCATGCAAGACAAACAATACTGGGGCTTACTATAAGCTGTCACTCACAACAGTAATGCCATGCAAGACAAACAATTCTGGGGCTTAGTATGCTCTATCACTAATTGCATTAGTGCCATGCAAGACAAGCATTACTGGTGTTTAGTATGCAATATCACTCACTACATTAGTGACAAGCAAGACAAACAATACTGGGGCTTAGTATGCACTATCACTCACTACATTATTGCCTTGCAAACAATCAATACTGGGGTTTAGTATGCACTATCACTCACTACATTAGTGCCATGCAGTACAGTCAATTCTGGGGCTTAGTATGCACTATCACTCACTACATTTGTGTCATGCGAGACAAACAATACTGGGGCTTAGTATGAATTATCACTCACAACATTAATGCCATGCAAGACAAACAATACAAGGGCTTAGTATGCAATATCACTAATTGCACTAGTGCCATGCAAGACAAACAATACTAGGGCTTAGTATGCACTCTCACTTTCTACATTACTGCCATGCACGACAAACAATACTGGGGCTTAGTATGCACTATCACTCACAACATTATTGCCATGCACGACAAACAATACTGGGGCTTAGTATGCACTATCACTCCCTACATTAGTGCCATGCAAGACAGACAATACTGGGGCTTAGTATGCACTATCACTCCCTACATTAGTATCATGCGAGACAAACAATACTGGGGCTTAGTATGCACTATCTCCCTCTACATTAGTGCCATGCAAGACAAACAATAGTAAGGCTTAGTAAGCATTATCACTCATTACATTATACCATGCAAGACAAACAATAATGCGGCTTAGTATGCACTATCACTCACTTCCTAAGTGCCATGCAAGACAAACGATACTGGGGCTTAGTATGCATTCTCACTCCCGACATTAGTGCCATGCAAATCGAACAATGCTGGGGCTTAGTATGCACTATCACTCACTACATTTGTGGCATGCAAGACAAACAATACTGGGGCTTAGAATAAACTTTCACTCACAACAGTAATGCCATGCAAGACAAACAATACTGAAGCTTAGTATGCACTATCACTAATTGCATTAGTGCCATGCAAGTCAAACAATACTGGGTCTTAGTAAGCATTATCACTTATTACATTAATGCTATGCAATACAAACACTACTGGGGCTTAGTATGCACTATTACTCACTACATTCGTGCCATGCTAGACGAACAATACTGGGGCTTAGTATGCACTATCACTCACTACATTAGAGCCATTCAAGACAACCAATACTGGGGCTTAGAATGCACTTTCACTCACTACATTATAGCCTTGCATGACGAACAATGGTGGGGTTTAATATGCACTATCAGTCACTTCGTAAGTGCCATGCAAGACAAACAATACTGGGGCTTAGTATGCACAATCACACCCTACATTAGTACCATGCAAGACAAACAATACTGGGGCTTAGTATGCACTATCACTCACTACATTATACCATGCAAGACAAAGATTACTGGGGCCTAATATGCACTATCACTCACTTCGTAAGTGCCATGCAAGACAAACAATACTGGGGCTTAGTATGCACTCTCACTCACTACATTAGTGCCATGCGAGGCAAACAATACTGGGGCTTAGTATGCACTATCACTCACTACATTAGTGCCATGCAAGACAAATAATACTGGGGCTTAGTTTGCACTATAACCCCCTCATTAGTGCCATGCAAGACAAACAATACTGGGGCTTAGTATGCTCTATCACTCCCTATATTAGTGACATGCAAGAAAAATAATCCTGGGGCTTAGTTTGCACTATCACTCACTACATTAATGCCATGCAAACAAAAAAATACTGGGGCGTAGTATGCACAATCACTCACTACATTAGTGCCATTCAATACGGACAATTCTGGGGCTTAGTCTGCACTATCACTCACTACATTAGGGCCATGCAAGTCAAACAATACTGGGCTTAGAATGCACTATCACTCACTATATATGTGCCATGCGAGACAAACAATACTGGGGCTTAGTATAAACTATCACTCACTACATTATACCATGCAAGACAAAGATTACTGGGGCTTAATATGCACTATCACTCACTTCGTAAGTGCCATGCAAGACAAACAATACTGGGGCTTAGTATGCACTCTCACTCACTACATTAGTGCCATGCGAGGCAAACAATACTGGGGCTTAGTATGCACTATCACTCACTACATTAGTGCCATGCAAGACAAATAATACTGGGGCTTAGTATGCACTATAACTCCCTACATTAGTGCCATGCAAGACAAACAATACTGGGGCTTAGTATGCTCTATCACTCCCTATATTAGTGACATGCAAGAAAAATAATCCTGGGGCTTAGTTTGCACTATCTCTCACTACATTAATGCCATGCAAACAAAAAAATACTGGGGCGTAGTATGCACAATCACTCACTACATTAGTGCCATTCAATACGGACAATTCTGGGGCTTAGTCTGCACTATCACTCACTACATTAGGGCCATGCAAGTCAAACAATACTGGGCTTAGAATGCACTATCACTCACTATATATGTGCCATGCGAGACAAACAATACTGGGGCTTAGTATAAACTATCACTCACAACATTAATGCCATGCAAGACAAACAATACTGGGGCTTAATGTGCACCATCACTCACTACATTAGTGCCATGCCAAACAAAAGCTACTGGGGCTTACTATGCACTATCACTCACTAAATTAATGCCATGCAAGACAAACAATACTGGGGCTTAGTATGCTCTATCACTCCCTATATTAGTGACATGCAAGACAAATAATACTGGGGCTCAGTATGCACTATCACTCACTACATTAATGCCATGCAAACAAACAATACTGGGGCTTAGTATGCACTATCACTCACTACCCTAGTGCCTTGCAACACAGACAATTCTGGGGCTTAGTATGCACCATCACTCACTACATTAGAGCCAAGCAAGACAAAAAATACCGGGGCTTAGTATGCACTATCACTCACTACATTATACCATGCAAGACAAAGATTACTGGGGCTTAGTATGCACTATCACTCACTCCATAAGTGCCATGCAAGACAAACAATACTGAGGCTTAGTATGCCTTATCACTCACTACATTTGTGCCATGCAAGACAAACAATACTGAGGCTTAGTATAAACTATCACTCACAACAGTAAGGCCATGCATGACAAACAATACTGGGGCTTAGTATGCACTATCACTAATTGCATTAGTGTCATGCAAGACAAACAATACTTGGGCTTAGTATGCATTATCACTCATTTCATTATACCATGCAAGACAGACAATACTGGGGCTTAGTATGCACTATCATTCACAACATTAATGCCATGCAAACAAACATTACTGGGGCTTAGTATGCACTATCACTCACTACATTAGTGCCATGCAATACAGACAATTCTGGGGCTTAGAATGCACTATCACTCACTACATTAGTGCCATGCAAGTCAAACAATACTGTGGCTTAGTATGCACTATCACTCACTACATTTGTGCCATGCGAGCCAAACAATACAGGGGCTTAGTCTAAACTATCACTCACAACATTAATGCCATGCAAGACAAACAATACTGGGGCTTAGTATGCACTATCACTAATTGCATTAGTGCCATGCAAGACAAACAATACTGGGGCTTAGTATGCACTCTCACTCGCTACATAAGTGCCATGCACGACAATCAATACTAGGGATTAGTACGTAATATCATTCACTACATTAGTGCCATTCAGGACAAACAATGCTGGGGCTTAATATGCACTATCACTCCCTACAATGGTATCATGCAAGACAAACAATACTGGGGCTTAGTATGCACTATCACTCACTACCTTTGTGTCATGCAAGACAAACAATACTTGGGCTTAGTATGCACTATCACTAATTGTATTAGTGCCATGCAAGACAAACAATACTGGGGCTTAGTATGCACTCTCACTCCCTGCATTAGTGCCATGCACGACAATCAATACAGGGGCTTAGTATGTAATATCATTCACTACATTAGTGCTATTTTTGGACCAACAATACTGGGGCTTAGTATGCACAATCTCTCGCTACATTAGTGCCATGCAAGACACACAATAGTGGGGCTTAGTATGCTCTATTACTCACTAAATTATACCATGCAAGACAAACAATACTGGGGCTTAGTATGCACTATCACTCTACATTCGTTCCATGCAAGACAAAAAATACTAGAGTTTAGTATAAACTATCTCTCACTACATTAATGCCATGCAAACAAACAATACTGGGGCTTAGTAAGCACTATCACTTTCTACCCTAATGCCATGCAATACAGACAATTCAAAGGCTTAGTATGCACTATCACTCACTACATTTCTGCCATGCGAGACAAGCAATACTGGGACTTAGTATGCACCATCACTCACTACATTAGAGCCAGGCAAGACAAAAAATACCGGGGCTCAGTATACACTATCACACTGCATTATACCATGCAAGACAAAAAATGCTCACTACATAGGTGCCTCTCACTCACTACATTAGTGCCATGCAAAGTCAAACAATACTGGGGTTTACTATGCACTATCTTTCACTACATTTGTGCCATGCAAGACAAACAATACTAGGGCTTAGTATAAGCTATAAGCTATCACTCACAGCAGAAATGCCTTTCAAGGCAAACAATACTGGGGCTTAGTATGCACTATCACTCAATACATTAGTTCCATGCAAGACAAACAATAATGGGGCTTAGTTTGCACTATTACTAATTGCATTATTGCCATGCAAGACAAACAACACTTGGGCTTTGTATGCACTATCACTCACTACATTAGTGTCATGAAAGACAAACAATACTGGGGCTTAGTATGCACTATCATTCCATACATTACTACCATGCAAGACAAACCACACTGGGGCTTAGTATGCACTATCTCTCGCTACATTAGTGCCATGCAAGACAGATAATAATGGGGCTTAGTATGCCCTATTACTCACTACATTATACCATGCAAGACAAACAATACTGGGGCTTAGTATGACTATCATTCCCTACATTAGTGACATACAAGACAAATAATACTGGGACTTAGTAAGCACTATCCCTCACTACATTAATGCCATGCAAACAAACAATACTGGGGCTTAGTATGCACTATCACTCACTACATTAGTGCCATGCAATACAGACAATTCTGGGTCTTAGTATGCACTATCACTCACTACATTTGTGTCATGCGTGACAAACAATACTGGGACTTAGTGTGCACTATCACTCACTACACTTAAGCCAAGCAGGACAAAAAGTACCGGGGCTTAGTATACACTATCACACTACATAATACCATGCAAGACAAACAATACTGGGGCTTAGTATGCACTCTCACTCACTACATTAGTGCCATGCAAGTCAAACAATACTAGGGCTTAGTATGCACTATCACTAACTACCTTTGTGCCATGCAAGACAAACAATACTGGGGCTTAGTATAAACTATCACTCACAACAGTAAAGCCATGCAAGACAAACAATACTGGGCTTAATATGCACCATCACCAATTGCATTAGTGCCATGTAAGACAAACAATACTGGGCTTAGTATGCACTATCACACACTTCATTATACCATGCAAGACAGACAATACTAAGGCTTAGTATGCACTATCACTCGCTACATCACTGCCATGCAAGACAAACATTACTGGGGTTTAGTATGCACTATCACTTACCACCTTTGTGCCATGCAAGACAAACAATACTGGGGCTTAGTATGCACCATCACTAATTGCATTAGTGTCATGTAAGACAAACAATACTGGGGCTTAGTGTGCACTATCACTCACTACATTAGAGCCAAGCAGGACAAAAAATACCGGGGCTTAGTATACACTATCACACCACATTATACCATTCAATACAAACAATACTGGGGCTCAGTATGCACCCTCACTCACTACATTAGTGCCATGCAAGTGAAGCAATACAGGGGCTTAGTATGCACTATCACTCACTACATATGTGCCAAGCAAGACAAACAATACTGGGGCTTAGTATAAGCTGTCACTCACAACAGTAATGCCATGCATGACAAACAATTCTGGGGCTTAGTATGCACTATCACTAATTGCATTAGTGCCATGCAATACAAACATTACTGGGGTTTAGTATGCAATATCACTCACTACATAAGTGACAAGCAAGACAAACAATACTGGGGCTTAGTACTATCACTCACTACATTAATGCCATGCAAACAATCAATACTGGGGCTTAATATGCACTATCACTCACTACATTTGTGTCATGCGAGACAAACAATACTGGGGCTTAGTGTGAATTATCACTCACAACATTAATGCCATGCAAGACAAACAATAATGGGGCTTAGTATGCACTATCACTAATTGCACTAGTGCCTTGCAAGACAAACAATACTGAGGCTTAGTATGCACTCTTATCTCTACATTAGTGCCATGCACGACAAACAATACTGGGGTTTAGTATGCAATATCATTCACTATATTAGTGCCATGCAAGACAAACAATACTGGGTCTTAGTTTGCACTATCACTCCCTACATTTGTACCATGCAAGACAAACAATACTGGGGCTTAGTATGCACTATCTCTCACTACATTAGTGCCATGCAAGACAAAAAATAGTGGGGCTTAGTATGCACAATCAGTAACTACATTAGTGCCATGCAAACAAACAATACTGGGGCTCAGTATGCACTATCACTCACTACATTAATGCCATGCATAACAAACAAAACTGGGACTTAGTATGCACTATCACTCCCTACATTAGTGACATGCAAGACAAATAATACTGGGACTTAGTATGCACGATCACTCACTACATTAATGCCATGCAAACAAACAATACTGGGGCTTAGTATGCAATATCACTCACTACATTAGTGCCATGCAATACATACAATTATGGGGCTTAGTACGCACTATCACTCACTACATTTGTGCCATGCGTGACAAACAATACAGGGACTTTTTATGCTCTATCACTCACTTCATTAGATCCAAGCAGGACACAAATACCGGGGCTTAGTATACACTATCACACTGCATTATACCATGCACGACAAACAATGCTGGATCTTAGTATGCACCCTCACTCACTACATTAGTGTCATGCAAGTCAAGCAATACTTTGGCTTAGTATGCACTATCACTCACTACATATGGGACATGCAAGACAAACAATACTGGGTTTAGTGTAAACTATCACTCACAACAGTAATGCCATGCAAGACAAACAATACTGGGGCTTAGTATGCACTATCACTAATTGCATTAGTGCCATGCAAGACAAACAATACTGGGGCTTAGTATGCACTATCACTCACTTCATTATACCATGCAAGACAGACAATACTGGGGCTTAGTATGCACTATCACTCCTTACATTAGTGCCATGCAATACAAACAATGCTGGTGCTCAGTATGCACAATCACTCACTACATTAGTTTCATGCAAGACAATCAGTACTGGGGCTCAGCATGAACTATCACTCCCTACATTAGTGCCATGCAAGAGAAACATTACTGGGGCTTAGTATGCACTATCACTCACTACATTAGTGCCATGTAAGACAAACAATACTCGGGCTTAGTATGCACTATCACTCACTACATTAGTGTCATGCAAGACAAACAATTCTGGGGCTCAGTATGCACTATCACTCACTACATTAGTGCTATGCTTGACGAACAGTAGTGGGACGTAGTATGCACTATCACTCACTACATTAGAGCCAAGCAAGACAAAAAAATACCTGGGCTTAGTATACACTATCACACTACATTAGACCATGCAAGACAAACAATACTGGGGCCATGCAAGACTATCACTAATGCACTAATGCACTATCATTCACTACATTAGTGACATGCAAGACGAACAATACAGGGGATTAGTATGCACTATCACTCAATACATTAGTTCCATGCAAGACAAACAATACTGGGGCTTAGTATGCACTATCACTCACTACATTAGTGCCATGTAAGACAAACAATACTCGGGCTTAGTATGCACTATCACTCACAACAGTAATGCCATGCAAGACAAACAATACTGGGGCTTAGTGTGCACTATCACTAATTGCATTAGTGCCATGCAAGACAAACAATACCGGGGCTTAGTATGCACTATCACTAATTGCATTAGTGCCATGCAAGACAAACAATACTGGGGCTTAGTATGCACTATCACTCCTTACATTAGCGCCATGCAAGACAAACAATGCTGGTGCTCAGTATGCACTATCACTCTCTACATTAGTGCCATGCAAGACAAGCAGTACAGGGGCTCAGCATGAACTATCACTGCCTACATTAGTGCCATACAAGAGAAACAATACTGGGGCTTAGTATGCACTATCACTCAATACATTAGTTCCATGCAAGACAAACATTACTGGGGCTTAGCATGCACTATCACTAATTGCATTAATGCCATGCAAGACAAACAATACCGGGGCTTAGGATGCACTATCACTAATTGCATTAGTGCCATGCAAGACAAACAATACTTGGGCTTAGTGTTCACTATCACCAATTGTATTAGTGCCATGCAAGACCAGCAATAGTGGGGCTTAGTATGCACTATCACTCACTACATTAGTGCTATCCCAGACAAACAATACTGGGGCTTTGTATGCACTATAACTCACTATATTAGTGCCATGCAAGACAAACATTACTGGGGCGTAGTATGCACTATCACTCACTACATTAGTGCCATGCAAGACAAACATAACTGGGGCTTAGTACGCACTATCACACACTACATTAGTGCCATGCAAGACTAACAATACTGGGGCTTAGTATGCACTATCACTCCTTACATTAGTGTCATGAAGACAAACAATGCTGGTGCTCAGTATGCACTATCACTCACTACATTAGCGCCATGCGTGAGGAACAATACTGGGGCTTAGTATGCACTATCACTCACAACATTATACCATGCAAGACAAACAATACTAATTTTTAGTATGCACTATCACTCATTACATTAGTGCCATGCAAGACATACAATACTGGATCATAGTATGCACTCTCACTCACTACATTAGTGTCATGCAAGACAAACAATACTGGGGCTTAGTATGCACTCTCACTCACTACATTAGTGCTATTTAAGACTAACAATACTGGGGCTAAGTATGCACTATCACCCACTACATTAGTGCCATGCAAGACAAACAGTACTGGGGCTCAGCATGCACTATCACTCCCTACATTAGTGCCATGCAAGACAAACAATACTGGGGCTTAGAATGCACTATCACTCCCTACGTTAGTGACATGCATGACAAACAATACTGGGGCTTAGTATGCACCATTAGTTACTTTATGGTGCCATGCAGAACAAACAACACTGGGGCTCAGTATGCACTATCTCTCACTACATTAGTGCCATGCAAGACCAACAATACTGGGGCTTAGTATGCACTATCACTCACTACATTAGTGCCATGCAAGACTAACAATACTGGGGCTTAGTATACACTATTACTCACTACATTAGTGCCATGCATGACAATCAATACTGGGACGTTTTATGGGGACCGGTCTTTACACGCATTTTTTTTTAGCATAGAAAGCATTTACGATCGAAAAATTTTGCAGATAAATTTTACGAGCGAATGCTTTTTGAACCGATTCTTCGCAGCACCGAAAGCTTTTAGCACCGAAAACTGTTAGAGTCGAAAGGAAATATCGCTGAAATGTTATGCGCTGAATGCTAATAGCCCCGAAAGCTTATTTCACCAAATGCATTTAGAACCGAAAGCTAATACATCAAATTTTCTATAACCGAATTCGTGTAGAACCGAATCCTAATACGATGGGATCATTTACGAGCGACTTCTCTTAAGAAAAGCATGGATATGGATTAGCCCTACTCTGCAAGCAGACTCTGCCGTGTAGGGAAGTTCTGGCACAGACCTTAAGAGACACATCTAGACGCAAACATGATAAAAAGGTCTTCCATCATTGCGCACAAAGTAGCAGAAGAGTTTGGTATTATTGCGATCTTTCCTATTATGAGCTTACTAAGAAAGTATTGGTAGCAATTAAACTCAATCTTTTCTGCTGACTGTCTGTCAACCAAAATATGCCTGTATTTGCTAGTTTTAGTTCACTAAGAATGTTAGTAACAAATCAACACTGCCCTAATCTGCTGACCAACTGTCAACCAAAATATGCCTATCATTCTCATATAACTGTCCGTTGTGATGAGTTGCCAGTCCCATTTTCAAATGCCTTTTTAACAGTCATGGGGATCTTCTCATACTGTGTCAGAGCTGGGAATTTGGTCTTTTCTCAGGAAATGAGAGTTCCAACATTTAATAGAAGTTACAAAAGGCAAAGTTTTCAAATATATGAATAATCTATTGAAAAAGCTTAGACTGAGGTAGAAAGATAGTGCAGATCAAGTATCATAACTTGAGTAATAATTCACAGCAATCTGCAAAACCGTTGCCTCTCTGGTGCCAATATGATTTTTTTCATCATTTCTACTCAATTAATAGATGTTTGTCTTGACTTGGCTCTTGATGCCAGTTTTTGTATCAGTAAAGAACAAGAAAAGATGACAGAAGTGAAAGAGATCTTAGTGACTAAAAAAACACTCCGCTTGTTTACCAGGAAAGTGTAAAGAGTTTGATTGGATGACAAAAGAAATAAACTATCAATCTAGAACTCAGGAAAGAGGATGAACATACTGTATGATTAAGATCTAGAATAGTAATATTAAAATGAGATGATTTAGCAGATTAAAATAAACAAATGGTCATTGATTACAATGGGTCGAGGTTAAACGGTATGAAAAAAATAAGGAGTGAGAGGCTAGACAAGGATATTTTCTCCACTCATTTTGAGACTTCTGTATAAATAGCTCCAATTGTTGCTCCAGTCGGTTGATATCTTCTCTCCCTACGCACACGCAACAAGGAAGATGCCAGTCTGGATTTTGCTAGTGGATATCTATGTCATTCAATACGACAACAATTATGTGGGTAAATAAAGACCTACCCATGCTCTATTTTATCAGTGGCAGCACTTTTCCTGTTTCTAAATTTTTCAAGATATGTACTGATCTCATTACTATTGTTGCACAGTAGCGGCAGTTCTTGTCATTGCTAGCAAGGTTATTTGTCTCTATTCAATCATTGTGCCCACCATCAAGCCTGATGTGCTTGAACTTGCTTATTCCCCTACCCACTCTAAAGCCAAAGGACAACCAGTCAAATTCTTCCCTCCATCATCTAGTAAGTTCTTCATCATGCAACAAGGTTCCTGTTTAGCTCTACCTCTGTTAGCTTCATATTAAGGGCCCTGCACTATGAAGTGCAAAAGTGCTTCACATTCTGCACCACAGCATTGACCATTGTAGGTCCCTCCTTCCCATTTATATGTACTTCATCACAGATCCAGGCTACCTGTTCATGTCCATGATGCCCTTAAGAGGAGGGTTGCTCCTAGGACACTGGCCATCATAGAATTTTTTCAGCTAATGACCTACCTTTCCTATAGAATCTACATGATCAAGATGATCTTCACTGTGACTTTCAACTTATATTTCACGGTTACCACACACATCCTTCCCAGTTTTGTCTATTCTTAACTTCTGTTTTCCTCAAGCCCTCACACTTGCATCCTAATTCTCTGGCACTGGAAACATACCCACTACCCAAGCCTATTGCCTCGAAGATAATTGAAGTCAGTATTCTTGAGTGATCTATTCTCACAACAAAATAACCCTCGCTTCTCTATTTACTCCATGAAATCCAGCTCTAGCTGAGATATCAGTTTCCCTTATAGTCTCTCCTCAAGAACAGGTCTATCTATACATGAGAACTATTAAACTAGAAATGCCACGGCAGTGTGCATCGATGTCGTACGTCTGGCAAGATCAAAATAATCACTTTTCTCCCAAAAAATTCCCACTGCTGTCCGCCATTTTCTTTCGACCGTATCTACTTTCGGCGCAAACAGCATGCGAGCGTAAAAGCATTCGTTGGAAAAACAGTTCGACGCTAACAGCATTCTTTGTGAACGGTTTTCGTGTGGAAAATAGAAGCGCGGTTTTAATCCCATATAATTATTATGATGCAGAATCTGTTGCAAGACACTTTCGGTCAAAAGAGCTTTCTGTTCTAAATGCATTCGGTGCAAAATGAGCTCGGCGGGGAATGGATCAGGTGAAAAACAATCGATGCGAATTGTCATGTAAATAGTTTCGGTTGTAAATGAATTCGAGCGTGAATATTTCGATGGTAAATATTTCTAGGGAAAACACTTTCGGTTGAAAAAAATCGGTTCAAAATGCTTTCGGACGTAAATGCCTTTTCTCAGTTTTAACTCTAGGCTATTAGCTTTCGATCGTAAACCTTTTCCGTCGTAAAAGTATTTGTCCCTGATATTTTCAAGTGTAAAAGTATTCGCGTGGAACAGCTTTCGGCCCTAAATGCATTAGGATGAAAACATTCGAGCGTAACAGCATTCGTTCCTAAAACATTCGGTGCTAAAGGGGCGTCTCCTTTAACACACGTAACACTCACTGACGTATGGGGTAAGCTTACATAAACGTTTTGAACTCGAAAGTCCACAAACGAGCGATGACCTAACAATACTCGAAACTGGTCTATATTACTGTACTTGAAACAAGCGAAGTGAAAAATATATATATATATGTAGGCACACCATCTGCTAAAGATTGGTAAAACTACAGAGTCAAGTGGATAGATTTGATAAGGATGAAGGTTAAATCAATGAATAAAATACCTAACATAAGTATGAATCGGGGAAATATGTACAATCCATGGTAATATTAGGATAAGTTGGGTTAGGTTTAGTGCCCCCTACAATACAGACCTATAGTGAAAAATGGTACAGTGGATCTGGTGAATGCTCAAATAAGACAGATAATCTGAATTAGAACGCAATCTCCTCACGAAGCCTGAATTATTCAATAACTTCTAAGGGTCTTAACTGCAAACGTCTTACAAACATTTATAAAAGAACGACATGCAGAAATAAGCATCAAGTAAAGACCTGCGATTGGATAACGTAATTGAGATGTACATTCAAATATCTAAGAATTTCAACACTAACACTCAACACAAATCCGGTAGATTAGTTCTCCAAGATGACAATGAATCGGACTAAAATGCAGTGTCGAGAGGTAAAACCTACCAATTTTTGAAGCATTACATCCAATTAAGCGTATTTCATACCCAACATTCCATGAAAAATTAGGCGAATTTATACCTAATACAGCTATATTCCTATGATAACCAATCAAAATGTATAACAATAACTATACAATAGCTAAATAAGATTATCTACTCTACCCTAAGCAACAATGATTAACTTGTATGTACGGTGAATCCTACCACACTCAGATGACAAATCCTAGTCCAGTATCCCACGTGATCTGGTTCATGACAAAGCTCATATACTAACATACAGCCATACTAAAAATATCTGACATTTAACACCGAGTTCGTGATAATAATATCATTTTTACTACGATTCCATTCAAATCTATAACAAATTCCTAGACCTAACTGATGCTATGCCTCTAGCAGAACAAAAAATCCAAGCCGACTGTGTCATAAAAATGAACTCTACAATACTTTACTAGGCCACTTCTCAGCAATCTACCACTAATATATAACAAATTTAGAGGTAACACCCTGTCACGTACAATACTTTAGACGTATCTCGCATCTGTTTAACCCATCGTCTCTGAACAACATCAAGCAAAGTCACATCCTGGACATAACCAAGAATCTAGACACAGCTACAATTGTCAAGAATGAGTCTCAAAGAGCGCGACCATAAAAAGCAAGGCTTCTGTTTACTAACAATCTAAGTGTACCACTGCAACAACGAGCAGCTTGTCGCATAACCTCACTAACAAACCCATGGAAATTAAGATCGAGATCGATGCGGCCATACATAATTCACGTTGAACATGGATGAACTCCAAAATTACAACCAAAGAGTGTAAACCATCTCTACACCAGGACCCATCCATCCAGTGAATGGTCTTCTAAAACGTTAAACTACACATTTGCTAGGGATCAATTACGAAAAATTCCACAAAGATACAGTAGACTTACACCTCTTAAACATACATTCCTATGATTATCGTGGAAAAAAAAACTTCAACAACAACATATATAAAATAGCTAAATAAGATGCTCTACTCTGCTATAATTCAGATAAAAAGTGTAATACATTATGGTATCCATCCTAATAAATCGGTATATATACACAAACAAGCATAAACAGAACGAGCTTTTGCCTAGGGTACTCTCTAACTCCTCCTAAATATTGAAGAATGATCCTACAATAAACATACAATAACCTAATAGCAAGACCAAGTTTGTAACAAATCATCTGTTCTATATCTATAATAACCACGTCAAATATTGTATCAGGATGAAAGGATACATATAAAATATTAAAAATGAACAACAAGTGACTAAATTATACCTGAAATGAGGTTCTATATTGCAGCTACACACGTAATATATCCTAAATTGTATCAATAACCAACAGATTGCATTGAAGATGAGAATTCAACAGAGAACATACAAAACTGAAAGACCTATTCTAAAACTCACGAGTTATAACAAAGCAATAAGATTAATTCTCTAGCATACCCAAAACATACATTAAAACCGCGATGAACGAGAATGAACTAGCATTTAACCAAACAAACAAGAAATGTGTATAAGATAACAAGACATACGAGCGACACAACTGAAACCTAAAGTAAATACGGTATAGTAAATACAAAATATAATGTAAGTAGCCTCAACTTCAGTCCAAAACAGGGATAAATTAACATCTCTTTAACTAAAGTAACCACGGCTTAATCGTAACAGAATTTCAAATATACATATATAAATAACAAAATAATGCGATAACGTACCAATTATGCCTGAAATAGCTTGCTACATGGATGCTTCAAGCCTAAAATACCCTAAAATGCCTAAAACTGTGTGAGTTAACTGATCGAAAAAAAAATCAATATTAATCAATCGATCATTACTAAGTATATAAAACATAATATTTTAACTTACAGTAAATCCATATCGTTCAGGTATTTTCGCTATTGGAACAACGCGTTAATGGATCACTGATATAACTGTTTCAAAACTGGATAATGCAATATGGGGTAGATTGATTCTCGTAACGAAGATCCAGCATCCTAAGAAATAAATATGCATTAACCCGCAAACAACCTGACAAATAATCCTTACTATTTTCTATAGATATTATATACATATGAAATAAATAGATGGTAAACACAAAACCTTGCCTGCAATCCTACCTTCAGGCTGGTACAAACAGGGCCGTTCGCACACTAAGGCTGCAAATTGAGTTATATGACATGCCTACCACACTAATCCTATAAAAGAAAATAGTGATGAATGAACAAAACATACAAAAATATCTCAACCCCCACTGCTACGAACCCACCAATCAAGCATCGAATGAGTCAATTATACTCATAAGTGATTCTTCTCTAGGAATGACTCAGACATCCTGTAAATATTGTATCTATTTTCCTTCATCGATTAGCTCACAAAGAAATACGAATGAATGGGTTACTGCAGGAGTGAGTAAAGCTTAGCGCAAGGGTACTGATTAATATAATCGGATAAAAATAACAATAAACTAATTGAATCTATGCTACGTGTAAAATTGATCAACAGCGAGCAACGTAGAAAATGATATCGAGGTTGAAAAATCATCATGAAGGTGTCCGGAAAGTGAGGCTTTTGAATATATAATCATACATATAAATTATTACCAATAAAAAATTCCTCCAAATGTATGTTTATCAATACCCCCAAAAAAACATTCAGAGGGCATAGCATTGAAATGCAATTTGAAAACAACGAAGTTGCAATATCCCCCCAAGCACTGAAATGCTAATACCCTTATGTAAATATATATAACCTGTTAACATGTAAAAGCATTCCGTCTGTCCGCTTCTTTCGCGCCAAATCAGTTCCGGTACCCTCCGCCCCCGGCCCCCCGTTTTTGTGCGAACCTCCGTATGCTCGGTGAGTCAAGAATGCAGCATTGCGCCCTATCCCGCCCACCAAAAGTAACTCTATTAACGCCTATCTATAATCCTTCACTTGCGTTTCGCGCCTATATATGCTACTACTACTACTACTACTACTACTACTACTACTACTACTACTACTACTACTACTACTCAAGGAAACAAGGAAACACTCGACATGAGCACTCGTGCTCGTTTGTTTTCCTTACTCTAAACTAAACTACTACTACTACCTATCGAAATCATACTTGTTAGATGTCCTGAAATATGAAACATTCTTGGAGATGCCCTTCTGGCATCTCACATGAAGCATATTGAGATTATATAAACTAATCCC
This sequence comes from Gammarus roeselii, assembly GCA_016164225.1. NCBI lineage: Eukaryota > Metazoa > Arthropoda > Malacostraca > Amphipoda > Gammaridae > Gammarus > Gammarus roeselii. The sequence continues at coordinate 12,336 of SDVV010000107.1, read as the reverse complement.
TGGAGATGACCGCAACCCTCCCATCTTGAAATGTATTCCCTTGTACAATGTAGATAACTAACCGCCTTCTTTTCTTAAGCACAGATTCGGGTGGGACCTGGTGCAGCAACGTCAGACACACGTGTTCAGAGACTTACTCTAATGAACACTAGGGAGAACCACTCTCAGGAAACTGAGAGTGTTTCTTACCTATAGTTTTATCAAAATTTCACGATATTTTTGATACATTTCGACCTACTGAACATAAGGGAAAACCACTATCAGGAAACTGAGAGTGGTTCTCACCTACAGTTTTATCAAAATTTCACGATATTTCTGGAAAAAAAATCGACCTAGACTCTAGATCAGCCAAGGGCAGGTCTATCATAGGAGATGTCCCTCCGACGTCTCACCTTGAAGTGCGACAGCCTTCAAGGAACCACTTGCGTACAGAAGACTTCATCTTCTGAGCACATGAGGGAGGATCACTGCCCGGGAAACTAGGTGTGGTGCTCTTTTCAAATGTGCACATACTTGTCAAAATTTAAATACCCATTTCTCTTTCGCAGTAGACTCCATACCTAGTCTGACCCAACCTCTGTGGCAAGCCGACAGGGATGCGCTCGAGGAAAAGTGTGAGTCTGCTGAGCGTATAGGCGTGGCCGTCTCTGCTCGACCGTCTGAGATGCGACCGCCTGGAACCTAAATGATTCTCTTCGCTTTTTGTTCGCCCCGATCCTGAACTGTTTTGACACTCGACCCTTTCTTCTCCGGGGCTGAAATGCCCGGGAAGTAGTGGGGTGGTTGAAGTAGGTAGTGGTGGCAGTAGTGGTGGTCCTTCTCCTTCCTGTCCTTACAACCTTCCTTTTTCTAAATATGTGCGCAAATTTCTAAAGCCTCGTCGACTGATCCTCCTCTCCTCTTTTATTTCTTTCAAAGGAAACACTCGACATGAGCACTCGATCTCGTTTGTTTCCCTTACTCTAATCTCTAATATAACCTAATACGGGGTCGGGCGACGACAGGCTCTCCTCATAGGCTGACCCTTCCACACAAGAGAAAAGACCACCATCATTCCCTACTCCTTTCTCATAATGCTCGTAGACAGCGGTGTAAGAATTGCTGCTCCCTCAACGAATCCATTTGCGATAATGAACTCGCTCCCACGTAAACAAGCCATTCAAATTTGGCGCGATGAAAACCCAACTCACCTTAACTATGCCAGAGCAGTTAAATCTACTAGGAAACCCATCCTCTCAGCTGATACCTATACACCGTCAACACTACCTAATAATCTGACCTCCATACCCCTCCCCTAGTGGTATCACTACCACACTCAGCCCAGCAACCGCCTTCGCAACTGAGGTGAGAGGCCCTAGTAAAGAACCCACCGGCACCCAAGAGGACACCACAATGGATGCTGCCTCCTCAGTCGACCACGATTTGAGGTCCACCAACAACCCAACAAAAAGGCGAGGAGATGAAGACGCCACCGACAACGACGACCACGAGGTGCTCGACGCCCTCCTGCCACAAAACAAGAAGATCAGCAACAGCTCACGAACTACAGCTCGTCAGGAACAGAATGAAGAACGACTTCGACCAGTCCTAACAAAGACCACATCCAGCGAAAACCAAAGTTAGGGTCCAGTCCTGAATCTGCATGTGCGACACCAGAACATCTCACCAGTGAAAACGATCATCGCTTCCGTAAGGACGCGAGGAAATCTCCAACGAAGAACTTATACCCGAAATTGCTAATCAACCATGTACCTCAGTCTACCCCAATAACCCACCGGCAACTACTCAGCCAACCATGCAGTTTGAAAAAACTCCATAGAGGATTAACGCGTTCGCTCAAGAAGCCAACACAACTAACGGACACAATCGTATTCCCACAAGAGCACTCATAGCCGCGACCGCAGTAATCCTAGCAGACCACGCTCAAACGAAAGCGGTTGCTACAGCGAACACTCTCGATCCAGGACTCCTGGGCAAACTCAACGACACGAACACCACGAAAGTTCTAACAAACCCCGCAATCACTCTAGATCATCAAGGTTGGCGTATGAACAGCTTCCAAAATGACAACAGCAGGAACTTGGGAACCACAAAGACGAATTATTATCTATGATCACCACCCATAAACCTTTGGTGATTGGCCTCCAAAAGATCAATCTTCGAGAGACCGCCACCTTCAGAATCCCCCAATATGTTCTACACCGCCGCAAAGGCAACACCGACATGACTGCAAACGGCGGAGTGGCACTTATATATGATCCAACAGCAACGTACCTCATCTGCCCCTTCGTCTGAGGACGGAACTCCAGGCTGTCGCTGTAGAGATATGCGTTTCAAGACCAATAACACTGGTATCAATCTACTCGCCACGAAGCTATGACCTCTCTGAAGCACTATTGACCGAATTGCTGAACCAACTGCCCTCGCCAATACTCTTTCTTGGAGACTTGAACAGCTATCATGAAACATGGGGATACGTGAGAACAGACCCCAGGGGAGAGCAGTGGCTAACACCATAAACTCTCACAACCTGGTTCTTCTCAATAATGGACAGCCCAACCGAATTACCCCCGAAATTGAAACTGTCATCTACCTATCCATATGCTTCCCCACACTGGCACGGCACGCCAACTCGTTTGGGGAGTCCTGCGTTCAACACACGACAGCTACCATAACCCGTCATCATATCGCTCCTTACCAGCCAACCAAGAAATTCTGCTACACAAGAACTTCGATTCAACTACCGGAAAGCCAACTGGGAGGAATACTCGGCGCATCTCGTAGAGCGCTATCAATGGCACCCCCAAAGACATCTCGGAATACAAACTCGTCATCCAACTATACGAGAAATTTCATGCTGCAGCTGCTGCAAGCATACCCCAATATTCACCTTCAACCTTTTTCGACACCAAGAAGTTGCCGAAAGATAGAATAAGCAAAGGAGAGGAGTGAAAGACAAGGGCCTACCGCAGCGCATGGTCCAACAGCAACAGAATACCATGGGAAAAGGAAACTGCCGTACACAGCAAACTTCGACTGGAGAAGAAACGAGGAAGCTGGACTCAGTTAGTCAACATTCTTAACCGAAACACCCCTCTCTCTCAAATGTGGGAAAAATCAGACGTATCCAGTGAAGATCCGATCGACCTATTTACATTTCTTCATACAGACGAAGGCACCATTTATTCTTCCTTCACGGAAATCGCGGATAAACTAGCACATACGTTTTGCCAGATATCGCTATCAAAAAACTACACGGCTGCTCTCCAACGGTAAAAAAAACTCCCGTAAGAGCGAACATCTTGACTTTACTTCTTCAAACGAAAAGTTCTGCAACAAACCTTTCGCCTTCCATGAACTACAGTGCTGTATAGACCATACACGCGAAACTTCCCCCTGTCCGGACCGAGTGCACAACAACACGATCAAAAATTTCCCGGAAGGCGCTCGTGAACACCTACTGAAAGTGTTCGAAATAATATATTCAAATTCATTTTTCCCTGAACAATGGCGGAAATCTGTAATCATCCTAATACCAACACCGGGAAAATTCCACAGTTACCCACGTAACTACCGCCATATTGCCCTTACCAGCGTCATCGGTACGACTAAGATTTTTTTTATAAAATAACGCCTTGTTGACTACTTAGATATGAATACAGGCTTCAATAACATCCAACTCCACGACGGACCATCTTGTAAGATGGAATCTGACATTAGACAGGCTTTTGTCTGAAGGGGACGTTGAAAAAGCATACGACACTACATGGAAGTACGGAATCATGAAGGATCTCCACCGAAAATGGCTGAGAGGCCACCTACCTCGTTTTATCAATCAATTTCTGCAAAACCGTATCTTCTGGGTCAAGATCGACGACACCTTGTCACCATCATATCCTAAAGAAATGGGCGTTCCCATGGAAGCGTCCTCAGCGCCACTCTTATTATCCCCAAAATCTACCAAGTAGCCAACATTCTTCCGCGTGACGGAAGTCTCCTTTCATCCCTATACGTGGACGACCTACAAGTAAGCTACAGGCACCCTAGCCTTTTAGCAATTCAACATGAACTCCAGAAATGTCGAGACCTAGTCGGGAACTGGGTTTCCTTAAATGGAATCTAATTTTTGCCCTCCAAAACATAAAGCATGCATTTTTCCTTTTTGCCCGGCTTACACCTAAAACCAGCTCTAACGCTGCACAACACTCCGCTGGTATACGAAGATTCGGTAAAATAATTGGGTCATGTGTGGGACCCTTAACTCACATAGCAACCCCACATTATAGCCCTGGAGACTCGCTGCAAAAAGTCAACGGGACTTATCCTCTGTGTAACATCCCTGAAATTCGGTGCCGATATGGAGACCGGCATGACGTTATTCAGAACAATAATACGCTCACGCATTGACTATAAAGTCGTCGTTAACGGTTTAGCAGCCAAAATCAATCTTGAACCCCTATCTATCATCTTAAACAACGCTCTGCCGATCACAACCGGCGCGTTCCGTTCCCCTCCAATCGAATCCTTGAACGTGCTTGCTAACGAGCTTCCTCTTCCGCTCCGGAGAGACAAACTCTAGCTACAATACTATTTCTAGGCCAGGAGCTTCATCAATAGCCCAGTACTCAACGACATCAAAAACATTCTCGTTAAACGCCTCTTTGGGGCTGAGAAGAATGCATGCTCACCTTTTCCGTACGCGTGGACAGCTTACTGACCTCGCTGAACATCAATTGCAAGGCAATTAGGCCTTCATTCTCCTACCGTATCCTTCAAATCAGCCCACCGCTGGTCAACCTAGATTTGCAAGTGTACCATAAAGCAATGAACCAACCAACACGTACCGCCGAAAATTCTCAAGACTACCTGAGCTCCGATGGCACCAAAAAATCGGACGGAGTGGGAGCTGCCGCCGTGCGCGGAGGGACCTCATGTTCGGCAACCCTACCTCAACAGTCCTCTGTATTCTCTGCAGAGCTGCACGCACTCGAATTGGCCATCTCCATTACAAAAACGGACCTCCTCCCCAAATATGTTGTTGTTCCAGACGCTCTGAGTGTTCTCACCCAGCTGAAAACTCTGCACTATGAACACCCTAGATGATCTTGGGCAGGGAAGGGGGCCGGTTACTATGACGTAGCACGGGCACCTAAACAAATTTAGTCTTTTAAAGCTAAAGGGTCTGGCCGGGAGACTCTTCAGTACACACTCAGGGTCAAGAGTGCTGTCAGAAGTCAGTGTCAGCAGTGGGCTTGACTCTGTGTAATTGGTCTTGCCCTGGTACGTCATAGTAACCGGCCCCCTTCCCTACCCACGATCATCCAGTTTCTCAACGAGGCGCCTAGGCGGGAAAGCACGTCTGGGACGTGTCAAAACTCATCCATTCACAACCATTCTGCACTCTCGCCGATCCATTGCACGCTCTCCAGCTTCTTCCACATTTAGGTCTCTCCTTCCTAACGCTTGTTTCACGCCATACATCCATACTTCGGTCTACATTTAGGTTTACTCAGCACTGCCGGTTGTAATACGCAAAACGTTGTTTACGATGATCGAGAGGGGTTCAAGAGTGAGTTTGGCTGCTGAACCGTAAACGACGACTCCATAGTCAATGCGTGAGTGTGAGTGAATAACGTCATGCCGGTCTCCATATCGGCACCGAATTTCAGGGATGTTACAGAGAGGATAAGTCCCGTTGACTTTTGCAGCGAGTCTCCAGGGCTGTAATGTGAAGTCGCCATGTGAGTTAAGGGTCCCGTAAAAGACCCAGGAATTTTACCGATTCTTCGTATACCAGAGGAGTGTTGTGCAGCGTTAGAGCTGGTTTTAGGTGTAAGCCGTGCAAAAGGGTAAAATACATGCCTTATAGTTTTGGAGGGCAAGAATCTGAATCCATTTAAGGAAACCCAGTTCCCGACTAGGTTTCGACATTTCTGAAATTCATGTTGAATTGCTAAAAGGCTAGGGTGCATGTAGCTTACTTGTAGGTCGTCCACGAATAGTGATGAAAAAGTCTTCCGTCATGCGGAAGAATGTTGGCTACCTGGTCAATTTTGGGGATAGAAAGCGTGGCGCTGAGGACGCTTCCCTGGGGGTCGCCCATTTCTTATGGATACGATGGTGACAAGGTGTCGTCGATCTTGACCCAGAAGGTACGATTTTGCAGAAATTAATGGATAAAACGAGGTAGGTGGCCCCTCAGCTCTTTTCGGTGGAGATCCTTAATGATGCCGTACTTGCATGTAGTATCGTATGTTTTTTCAACGTCCCCCTCGAACAAAAGCCTGTCTAATTTCAGATTCCATCTTACAAGGTGGTTCGTCGTGGAGTTGCGCTTGCGGCCGCCGCACTGGATGTTATTGAGGCCAGTATGTATTTCAAGGTAGTCAACAAGGCGTTATTTTATATTTTTTTCACAGTCTTACCGAAGACGCTGGGAAGGCCAACATGGCTGTAGTTACGTGGGTCACTGTAGAATTTTCCCGGTGTTGGTATTGGGATAATTACAGATTTCCGCTAATGATCAGGGAAAAATGAGTTTGAATATTTTATGTTGAACACTTTAATTAGGTGTTCACGGGCGCCTTCCGGGAGATTTTTGATTGTGTTGTTGTGCACCCGGTCCGAACAGGGTGAAGTTTGTGGAATACGGCAGTTGCAGTTTCCCATGCTATTCTGTTCTTGCGGGACTGTGCGCGACAGTAGGCCCTAGTCTTTCACGCCTCTTCTTTGCTTCTTCCACCTCTCGGCAACACCTTGGTTTCGGAAAAAAGGTTGAAGGTGAACATTGGTGGATGCTTTTGGCAGGTGCAGCTTGAAATTTATCGGAAAGTTGGATGACGAGATTGTGCTGTGAGATGTCTTTGGGGGTGCCATTGATAGCGCTCCACGAGATGTGCGCCGAGCATTCCTCCCAGGTGGCTTCCCGGTAGTTGAATCGAAGTTCTTGTGTAGCAGGATTCCTTGGTTGGTTGGAAAGGAGCGATATGATGACGGGGTTATAGTCGCTATCGTGTGTTGAACACAGGACTCCCCAAACGAGTTGGCGTGCCGTGCCAGTGTGGGGGAGCAAATGGATAGGTAGATGGCAGTTTCACTTTCGGGGGTGATTCGGATGGGTTGTCCATTTTTGAGAAGAACCAGGTCGTGAGAGTTTATGGTGTTAGCCACTGCTCTCCCCTGGGGTCTGTTCTCACGCATCCCAATGTTTCATGGTAGCTGTTCAAGTCTCCAAGAAGGAGCGTTGGCGAGGGCAGTTGGTTCAGCAATTCGGTCATTAGTGCTTCAGAGAAGCCATGGCTTCGTGACGAGTAGATAGATACCACTGTTAGTGGTCTTGAAACGTATATCTCTGCAGCGACAGCCTGGAGTTCCGTCCTCAGAGGAAGGGGGAGATGAGGTACTCTTTGGTGGATCATAAGTGCCACTCCGTCGTTTGCAGTCATGTCGGTGTTGCCTTCGCGGCGGTGTATGACATGTTGGGGGATGCTGAAGGTGGCGGTCTCTCGAAGTTTGATCTTTTGGAGGCCAATCACCAAAGGTTTATGGGTGGTGATCAGATATAATAATTCATCTTTCTTAATTTCAAGTTTCTGCTGTTGTCATTTTGGAAGCTGTTCATACTCCAACCTTGATGATCTAGAGTGATCGCGTGGTTTGTTAGAACTTTCGTGCTGTTTGTGTCGTTGAGTTGGCCCAGGAGTCCTGGGTCGAGAGTGTTCGCTGTAGCAACCGCTTTCGGCAGAGCGTGGTTTGCTAGGATTTCTGCGGTCGCAGCTGTGAGTGCTCTTATGGGAGGACGATAGTGTCCGTTAGTGTGTTTGCTCCTTGAGCAAGCGCACTGATCTTCTAAGGAGTTTTTTTAACTGTATGGTTGGCTGAGTAGTTGCCGGTTGGACATTTGGGTAGACTGAGGTAGATGGTTGATTGGTATTTTCAGGTATACGTTTTACGTTGGAGATTTCCTCGCATCTTCACGCAAGCGATGATCGAGACGCACCGTCTAAAGGTCTTCTGATGTAACACGCAGTCCTAAGCCCCTAAGTTCGACGAACTGATAGGACTGGCGCCCCTGAACTCGTTTGATGTCATTGGCATAAACGAAACATGGCTCGATCTACAGAGTAGAAACCTGGCAGCAGAGATAATACTACCAGGCTACAAACTGTTCAGCGTGGACATACCCACCCCTAGTAAACGAGGGGGCGGGTCCGTGTTGTACATGAAAGAGATACTGCATCCATTTCTTAGAGCAACGCTGGCCACAGTTACTTGCGAAATACTCAACACAGAAATCGAAGTGGCTTATGCGACATTGAAGCTGCCAAACACAACAGCCACACCCGCAACAGCCACACCCTTGCGGAACAAGATGCCCAGCTCCGTGAGAAGCTGGAAGAAATAGTCTCAAATAATCACGAGACTATCATCTTCGGTGACTTCAATCTTTCTTATATTGACTGGGTGAGCTTAACTTCACAGGCCCCAGGCAATAAGCTAACGGAGTTTATCGCCGATAATGGCATGGCCCAGTATGTTCGTATACCAACCAGGGGAAACAATTCAGAAAAGGTACGGTGGACGCTTGCTGCCAATGAGAGAGTTCGCGAGGCCAGCGACCGATGTATATTCTTGAGGAAAATTGATCTCGCTCAAAGAATCAGGCCCCATTGGTGGAACGTCGAAGTTGCAAGAGCCTTGAATCGTCGCGATCAACTAAATGCGCAACGACTTAGGGATAACACCGAAGAGGCGGCAGAACTGCACCGCCTGGCATGTAGGACAGCCACTAGACTTGTCCGATCCTCTAAACGCACGAAAGAGAAAAACATTGCGGATAACGCCAACGAGAACCCAAAGGATTTCTATCGCTACGTCAACGAGCGTAGAATTGCTAGGGACTCAGTTGGTCCGCTAATGGATGAAGATGGTGTCCTCAGAACGTCACTTGAGGACATAGCCAGTGTCCTGAATAGCTTTTTCTGTTCAGTGTTCACAGTTGAGGGCCTCTGCTACGAACGAGATACTGTTAACGCTGGGGAAGTCAGCCTCAACGGCATTGCGTTCACAAGATAGGAAGTTGTCAAACAACTTGAGGGACTGGACATTTACAAATCGATCGGTCCCGATGGACACCACCCAAGAGTTCTCAAGGAAACTCGAGAACAATTGGTGGATTCCCTAACCCACATTTTCAACTTGTCGATAACGAGTGACGAGGTTCCCGAAGACTGGAGAACTGCCAATGTCACGGCAATCTTCAAGAAAGGTGACCGACAATCGCCCAGCAACTATCGACCGGTCAGCTTGACGTCGATCGTGTGCAAAACCATTGAGCGATTGATACGAAATCATCTCGTCGATCATCTGGAAGACAACGGACTCATTCATGACACTCAAGACTGCTTCCGGCGTAAGAGGAGTTGACTGACAAATCTGCCGGACTTCTTCAATGAGGTGATCAACGTGTACGACCGCCGCAAGGCAGTGGATGTCATCTACCTAGACTTCCAAAAAGCCTTTGGCAAGGTGCCACACAGGATACTGTTACACAAAGTCTCTGAGCCCGGCATTGGTGGCAACGTACTTTGCTGGCTGCGTGCCTGGCTAACAGGACGCAAGCAAAGAGTCGGCATCGGCCAGGTTTTGTCCGAGTGGGCCCCTGTTACTTCTGGGGTGCCCCAGGGCAGTGTCCTGGGTTCTATCCTCTTACTGACATGGATACGGGGCTTCTGTCCACGGGATCAAAGTTTGCCGACGACACGAAGCTCTGCCATGCAGCATGGAGGGAGGGAGACAGAGTTGAGATTCAACAAGATCTCGAAAAACTCGTCCAATGGTCGGAAGCGTGGCAGATACCCTTCAATTTTGCAGATTGTAAAGTTATGCACATGTGGTGTAAAGCCAACTTCAACCACACGATGGCAGGAAGCGATCTTGCAACTGTTGACCAGCAGAGAGACTTGGGTGTCCTTATCTCGAAAGATATGAAATGGAACGCGCAGGTCGCAGAAAGTTACAAGATAGCTAACCGTAACCTTGGTTACATTTCCCGTAACTTCCTCTGCAAAACGAAGGACATTGTATTACCTACCGTTGTACACGTCCCTCGTCCGTCCCCACCTCGAGCATGCAGTCCAATTATGGTCTCCACATATGAAGGGGGACATAGCCAAACTGGAACGAATCCAGCATCGTGCAACTAAGCTCATCCCGCAGCTAAGCCACCACAGCTACGAGGATAGGCTTAAAGAGCTTGGCCTCATCACCCTTGAGCAACGAAGGCTGAGGGGCCAACTCATTGAAACCTTCAAATACCTTCAACAACGTGAGTCCTGTTGGCCTCTTCGACAGGGACCACAACATTCGTACCCGAAACAACGGGGAGAAACTGGTGGAAAAACGTTTCGCTACAACTATATCGCAACACTTTTTCCCGATCGCAATCTCGCGGGTCTGGAATAACTTACCAGCTGCGGTAGTTGGCTCTGAATCCGTGAATGCGTTCAACAACGAGCTTGACAAGCACTGGGCTACGTGACTCGTTTACCCTGAGAACGACACGACTTTTCCAGGAACTGTCGAGATTATAATTATAGGGATATAGGGAAGGAGCATGACACGGCTCTCTTCACAATTCAAGCTATTACCACTAATAAATCCAATAATAGTAGCATTAATAGCATGTCGTTGGTAGAAGTTATTGTTGATCATTACTCATAATTTTATTATCAGTAAAAATATATTGATTGCTATTGCTGACCAACTCAAGCGACTGGAAAACTCCATATCGGAACGGAACGCTTCCTACCACTAACATTGCAAGTACAGGCAGACTGATTATACTGCATTGCAAGTACAGACAGACTGATACTATCTCGTAAGCGATCATTCTAGGAATTCACCAAGTGAGAGGTGTTACGGCGACTCTCATCCACCCCTAAACCCACGCCAGGGCCACCGGTACTGGGTGTGAGCCCGTAACGGTACTCGCATTCACCCATCCCGCTAGCCTACGAGGCCGTCTGCTGTCTTAATGGGACAAGCAGATGCAGGGACTATGTTATCCTGAAAATCGACACCGCCTTAGAGTAAGGCTTGCTCAACTCGATGCGGCGGTGAAGACTTGGAGTGATACCATATATTTTTACGCTTCATTTTTATTATTCGTATGTGGTACGGTGCCAGCATTCCCCACCACACCCCATGATATACGAAAATCGAACCCGCACCAAGAGGAGAGCTCCTGCTCAACTCTGTGATACGGCCTAGATTCGACGGGTATCATCCATTGCTGAAGGCAACGAATATCTTCCTACAGAGGGATCTTGCCGACACGATGGCATTTTTCTTCTTACTTCTCCAACCTTCCTGTGGGAGAAGAAAGAAAGGAGAAAAAGGGAGAGATAGCCAAAATTGTGACGACGCACCCCCACACCCCATGATATTCGAAAATCAAACCCGCATCAGGATGAGAGCTTTGCTCAACTATACGGTACGACGTAGATTCGACAGATATCATCTATTGTTAAGGCAATGAGTATTTTCCTATGGAGAGACCTTACTGACCCAATGGTATTTTTTTCACTTTTCTATCTTCCCTACGGGAGAGACAAAAAAAGAGGAAAAAATAGAGAGAGATATATAACAATTACGAATCAGAGCGGATGAAGTCTGTGGCGACTCAGCGGCGCTTGCTGAAAAGCCGCATCGACGGCTCACCCCACACCGCATGCACTGCGTAAATCAAACTGAACCAGGAGGAGAGCGCTGCTCAACTCTAAGGTACGACGTAGATTCGACAAACTTGTGCGGGTGAAGTGTGCCGACAACCCAGCGACGCTTACCGATGAACTGCAATTGTGACTCACCCCCCCAGCCCATTATATGTGAAAATCGAAACCGCACCATAAAGAGAACTTGCTGAACTCGACGGCACGACGTAGATTCGACAGTTATCATCCATTGTTAGGCAATGAGTATCCTCCTATGGAGAGACCTTGCCAACGCAATGGTATTTATATCCTTATTTTTCTACCTTCCCTATCGGAAGAGAAAAGAAAGGAGAGAAATGGGGATATAAACAGCCATCTGTTGAATCAGAGTGAGTACCTTTCTATGGAAGGACACTGTCGACACGATACTACTCTCTTTTATTCCTCTTCTTCCCTCCGTGTCCTGAGAGAAAAATAAAATAAGAACAGACTTGATTAAAAATAAGAGCGAAGCAGTTATATTGTAATACCAGCGTCGGTTACATCTCTTGGAGATGTCCCTCTAGCAACTCATTTGAAGTATATAAAGCCCCTCAGTTGTTATATTTATATACATACATAT
>SDVV010000106.1:0-40777 GCA_016164225.1 Gammarus roeselii | reverse complement strand
TATATATACCTACATGACTAAAGAAATGTTCGAACAGTTATTGATAACAAATCAGAGGAAGAGCATCATCCTCGCATGCAAGACAGCAAGAGGTCCCTCCTCCAGTTCGAGGCACGCATCCTTATTAAAGTTTTTTTGTTTACAACATATTTCTTCGCCCGTGTCAAATCAACGGCCGCATAGATGTTCCCATGACGACGGTCGTGTCTACGATTTTACGTCCGCGTCAAACTTCCGACCGTCGACCTGTGGCTGCAGAATTGCCTGTAGATTTGTTTTTCATTGCAATATGTCAAATAATCAGAAGACTATTTAAACTTCTAATTAGCTTGTACAGTCATTATCTTTGTGAACCATCCCTTCATTTTGCTCCACTGCATAGTGTGAATTTCATTAAATATTCCGTTTAAATTGTTCTGTTCGAAACCACCCATCGATGATTCTGTTTCATTCTAATCATGGAGTGCATATGCCGCGGGATGGAAAACCCGAACAAAAATGTCTAGGAAAGCCACCGTCAAAGTCACCCCGAGGAAAAAACAGTTAGCAGTTCAGACAATTCGATTGACTGTTTGTTCATACACGAAACATAAATGAAAAATTAGTTGCCTGAAATTCGGATGCAGCTTAAATTTTATTTTATGTTTTCCTCCGTTTTCGTGGACCTGTGAATAATTAGACTGAAGTGAAAATAAGTCTAACATACAGGGAAAATAGTTCGATTAATGTTATCAATACCACGCTATGGCGCCCTAATTTTTGGTGTGCTGAACCATTGAATTTACTTCGACCAACCTTTACATGCATGAACTTCTACTGTTCAACTCGAACAATGGAATGACGTAGCACGAGTTTTCATCCAGTTTCTGTTGCATGTTTTACACGCGCGCCAGCGCTGCAGATTTATTGAATGATTATGAAATAATCGCATTAATGCTTTCATGATGCAAAAATAATTGTTAAAAAAAAATCGCGAAGAGTCTTGCGCCGCAGCATCGCAGTTGAGGCCTTTAAGTTACGCTCTGAGATACTCGTCCTTGTGCCAAGACTACCCGCGGACAAAGAATAATGTTATTTAGAGGAAGTGATATTTACAGTTAACACATATGTTCATAGAGAAATATTTTCAAACATCTGCTACCAACATTATTTTATGATATCCTCGCTGAATGACAGTAAAAAAATCAATGTGGTCGTGACAACACGAAGAAAAGGCGTTGAGAAAAAAATATGAATGGGACAAGCAAACCCGGAAGTCACTATAAATATATTATAGAGAATAAAATTCTATGAATTTCGATGATTCCATGTTGTTTATTAAATTCGCCTTGATCGAGTCACTATTGATAAAAATATATGCATACATTCTTATTTCAATTTTCATCATTACCCGATGTATTTTCTAAGATGAGGTGAAGTACAAACCAGCAATACTGATCCGTTGGTCGGAGTGTGCAGTGTGTGTCAGTTGAGGCGAAGTGAGCAGACGGGCCGTAGCCTCTTCATCCAGCAACTCCACCTAAAAAACGCACGATACAATGCCCACAATCGCATAAAATGTATGTTTACAAACTGTCATCATATACGCGCTGATTATTCACCACTGATATTTGATGCTGTTTATATGTTAACAGAGGAGTTAATTGGACAATATTCTAGATCGATACTACCGGTTATTGTGATTTCGTTGAATTCTGTATATTATTTTCAAAACTGAATTCAATGGCTTACAATTTAGACATTGTATCTGCAAAAATATATCTGCGACACGTTGAGAAATGCACAAACGAGTATACCAAACGTTTTACATAGGAGTCAACATATCTCAAATCATTATTTAACAATGCGCGGACACAACCAAATATGAAAAGATGTGCCCATGTTATGTAAAACTGTAATTGCTAAGTGGAATACGTATATAATAATCCTTGACGTCACCGACAGCAAAAAAACGAGCGAACGGACCTCCTCGTCTAATGCTGTGAAAGTCATAAGTCATGAAAATCTTTCGCTAATATCCCGAAATGACGTGAGGAGGAAGAAGATGTCCACGAATCTCCTAACCCCATTGACAGGGTCGCTAAATGTGCGTGGTTGCAGTACGGATGAAGCAAAGAGGAGAGAGATTGGTGAGCTTCTGTGACGAGGGAGTTGCACGTATTGACGCTGTGTGAGTCGAAGTTGAATGGATGGGATGACTGTAAGATTGGAGTGGAAAGTGGAAGAATGTGAGACGAGGAATAAAATCACGAGAAGATCATTACTAAGCAATTGGTTGGTCAAGCAAATTGCGCATTAAAGGAATCAACCTCTAGTTTGATGTTGGCGAAGGTCAAATTTGCTGTAGAAAGACGGACGTTCGGGATTTTCTACGGCCACCAAGCGATTGCAGTGAAGAGAAGAGGGAGCATATTATTTACAGTAGTCTCATTGAGTATATTGGTAGATTTTGAGGACAGAGGAGCATTGTGGTGCTGGGGATTATGATGCTAGAGCTGGAGACCAAATAGTAGAGAGAGCATGATTGAGTTGTGCATGTTGCGGTACCAGGTTGTGGAACTGTTTGTCCACAACTTTCCCTGGATAGAGATAGTACTGTGGATGAAACACAGTGATATAATTTGCTTTGATCTCGAGGAGAGTGGTGAAGAGCCCGTTGGATGTGTGGGTGTTGAGAGGGGAGGTTAGGAATGAAGATTGTGAGTGGAGCAGGGGTGGAAGGGTATCAGATGATTGGTGGGTGGAAGAAGAGAGTTAATGAAGGCAGGTGATATAAATGTGACCAGAAGAGCAGAGGAGTTCCAGCAGGCGTTGAAGGAATGCTGAGAAATGCTGGGATAGAACCGGAGACGTAGAACAGAGAGGTGAGAGAAATGTGTGTGGGATGCCCGGTATGGGCGGGCATATGACATAGTGTTGCGAGTTGCGAGGGGTGGAAAGAGGGGGTTAAAATAACAGGGTATCATAAATGTTTGTGGGGGGATATGACAACTACAGAGAGCGGAGGATCGAGGTAAAGCGTATGGTGAGGATGGCAAAGAGGGAAGCAGATGCTAGGCGATTTGTGCGAAAATTTCGATAACAACAAAATGTTTTGGAGAGAGTTGAAGCGGGTGAGGAAAGGTGAGACTTGGGACGAGGTGGCAGTGGAAGATATAAACGGCCGGGATGTTGTTGAAGAGTGGTGATAGCGGTCGGATGTTGTTGGAGAGTGGTGATAACGGCTGGATGTTGTTGGAGAGTGGTGATAACGGCGGGATGTTGTTTGGAGAGTGGTGATAAGGGTCAAATGTTGTTGGAGAGTGGTGATAACGATCGGATTTTGTTGGGAAGTGGTGATGTGCGGAAGCAGCGGGCTGTGGATTTTGAGTGATTGTTGAACGTGGAGGGAGGCAGAGAGGCTGACATTGTTTCTGTAAGCGGTTGTGTACATACGCTGGTTTGAGCAGTGAAAAACGTTGTTATCATTACAAAAGTAGAGATGCAAGGAGGAAGGGGGGATTATGAAAACATTGAAAGCCTTGGTATGGACGACTTTGCGGCCCAGTACCTTAGGAAAGGTGCAGTAACGGTAATCGTATGGTCGGTAAGGAAACGAAATCTATGATTTAAGTTGGTCGTGGGGCCACTTTAGTGGCAGGGTGCTTGCATTGTTCCGTTGCATCAAGGTAAAGAAGATACTAATGAATTTGATTAATGTTATTAGTATGCTTTGTGTTTTGGGTAAGTTGTGGGGAAAAGTGCTAACAGGAGGGTTAGCGGAAAATGCGATCGACGAGGAACAGTACATCTTTTGTAGTGACACAGGGAGTACAGATCAGATTTTTGGAGGGAGACAAGTCTGTTAAGATTGTCTGGCCAATCGACATTATGTGTTCTGGACCTTCATAAATTAAGAAAGAGTTTATAATATGGTCGATAGGGAGGCGTTGTAAAAAGTGTTCCATTTGTGTGTGGTAGACGAGAAATTGTTAACATTGATCCAGAGTTTCTTTTTTTGTCAGCAGAGCATGTTTCGTTGTATCTCCCTGTTCAGTCCTCCATGAATTGACTGGTCGGTAACGTGAACGCAAGTGTATTGGATCAGGTTTGGATTCATCAGAAGCAAGTGGGCAGAGTTGGCAGTTGAGTTTGTTGTTCGCGGATGATACGGAACCGGCGACCGATTCGGAGGAGAAGTTATGAACACAGATATAAATCAAACGATTACTTTTAAGAGACAAATTGTCAATTTAGGTCAATTTCATGGTTTGGTAGGTCAGTCAACGCAAGTATTACGTCAAATGGGCAAAGTACTCAGAGAAAAGTTATTGTCATGTGTTGTTTACTTGGTAGAAAGTATTTTGATTTGATTTGATTTGAACCTCAGTTCCACCAGCCCCTCAACGAGAGCCATAATCGGCTCCTCTGTAGGGCTCGATGATCATGGATTCCAGTCGGCTCGCACGCCTCAGTGTGAGAGGAAAAAACAACGCTTTTAAAGTTCAAAAATTGTCAAAATTTTAGCAATGTCAGACGCACGTTGGTGATCATAAGGAAAACGCTTAGACAAAATGGACCTCCGCTTCCAATCATTTAGAACTTCAAGAGTAATATGAAAGCACGCTAGTTCGTACAGGTAGCATCGTCGAGACTAGTACAAGGTTTACAGCTACACGGAAAAAGTCACCTCCGACAGCAAAGCAGCACAATGTTTACAGCTAGGCGGTCTTGTTAAGTAGAGGTACAATTTAGTTATTCGGGTAAGATAAAGACTCAGACGAGAATAATCCCCACCTCCAACCACTCAGAACTCCAAGAGTATTATGCACGCGCGCCCAGTGCGCACAGATAGTATCGTCTAAATTGGTTTCACGGATTAGATCGACTCCAACTGCAACGCGTCACAGGGCTTATAGCTACGCAGTCCAAGTCAACCCCAGAAACTAGCAAATTATATTTGGATACCCAATAGATAGAAGAATACAAAAGAGGATTACATCAAATTTTCCTATTTCTACCCGACCGCTTCGACGAGGTCGCAAAACAAGTTGATGCAGTTTGGTAAACGATGAAGGTGCACTAGACTTGGAAACTTTCACCACTCCGTTTTGCTAGGTCAGTGTTAGTGTTGAACAATCTGTTAATACTTTTTCAGAAAGCGCTGTGTAGAAAATAATGATTGAAAAATATTTTATGAAAGCTCATTCTCCGACTAAGAATAATTCAGTCAATTTCCCATTTAGACGCGTTCAAGTTCGACAGCTCAATGCGACCGCTGATCCAAGTAATTTAACGATGACGTGAAAGAGGAAATTTGTATATTGCCAGGAAGCCCAACTATTGTATACCAACAATTACCTGTTTTATGGAAGCTGACCAGCTCGGAGAGTTGGCGCTGAGTAGTCATAGCAATAAAACCTGTTCACACAAGCAGAATGGCAAAATGTTCTTCTTCTTCAAAACGCTAGTCATTCGTGCACATATCTTCAGATGGTAGTTTTTAATAAGCTCCAGAAATTGTATTAGACCATTCTGACGCTTTAAATGAATGACATGTTATTACATGGACCCGATCACACCGTAATAAATAGTAAACAGAATTTCGATGACGTGAAATCTAGTGCACTATTGGTATCCATCTCCGATATAATAAGAGGCTGCCCAACTCCATCTCTTCGCGTGCATTAACACCACTGGATTCATGACAAAAAAAGTGGCCTCCAAGTATTATTGGCTGGCTGATCAGCATGGGCATAGTCGTGCATGATCCACAAATAATAGCCTAACATAGTTAATGAAGTACGTAGCAGATTATATGAACCAAACACTAAGTTCTCACCACATTGAATATTCATAACTTAGTTGATTGATCGGAATTGATTTATAGGCTTACTTCGTTTGTTATGAATATTAAACTAAACCTCCCCAACTATATACATGTGATTACAGGTATGTAGAGTGAACAAAGATGGACGAATACTCAGCTGTGAATCAATATCGATTGCTGACGGAAATCAATTTATTTATCCTACACTAGTCCCAATATCTTCTTCATAAAAAGACCGTGATTCACCGTCTTCCGGTCTATCATTCACTCTCAATTAAAAAAAGACAAACGTTCTAATGAGAGCTGGAGAAAAACGTGTTCTGTTGAAACCTGACGTCATCAAATTGAGTCAAACCGTTGGTAAAATAATCCTAGAATTGATACTGAATCACCATATTGCCTGTACCTGGCATTGCCAGGTACAGGCATTCTGGCACGAACCTCGTCCTTAGAAGAACCCAAGTTAGCGTGGGAAAAAACTCGTGAGTTTATTTTGATTGTTCAAATCGTTCCTGGATGGTCTAACAATAGCACATATGTGCGTGAACTTCCCTGATGATAAATTCAAATATTGATGATCAATAAGTGGGTTATTTATTGATAGGTTCATTAATGATATGTAGTTTGTCAGCATTCTTTGGATGAGTCCTCCACTTTTGTTACGCCCCATATATAATTTGTTGTTTTTAAGAAGCTGCCGGAAGACTTTGAGTGGATGAACGAAACTAAATTGAATAGGTAGATTTAAGATTAAGTCAATAATATTAAAATAGGTTAAGCAACTTTCCATCTGTGATGTCAATAAGAATTGCAAGCATTCTGATGCGGAAGGTAAGTTCCTTTGAACAATTCATTCATCAGATTTACGTTTTAGAGGATTTTATAAAGGGAACATAATAGGCAACCTGGGAGCATTTTTGACCCAATAATTTAAAATACGATAGCATTTCACAGAATGGATCAAATTTTGAAACACCGGCCCAGAACGTCTATGAGAGGAAGTATTATAATGCAGCTCTGTGTATCCCTCTGCAAATACTCAAATCGTTACGTCACGGTCATTCCTGCCCCTTCCTTAGTTACGTACATGCTGTCGCTGTATAATATACGCGACAATAGAAGTCACACTTTTGGGAGGCATAAGCATTCGTCATTACAAAAATCATTTCAAAATAATGGAAAGACTCGGTTTTGTCATGTCTGGGTCTCTTTGATCGCTCATCATTCGATATACCTCGCCTAATGTATTAGCCTAATCAACCAATTTCAAATGCTTGATATTCGGAGTGGTCTTCAATTATATGAATATGATATATGATTTATTTCATATTCACAGTTCTCAACGGAGATATAAATGAGTTTCCCTTGTACTCGTTCAATTAGTTTTGTTTCATAATCTGTTGGATATTTATAAAAAATGCGTTACTCACGACTGATGAACATGGATTTTTACTTTTCTGACTCGAAGCAGAATATGTTTTTTATTGCGCTACGCGAAGCTATAACGTGATTCTTTGGCAATTCGAGAAAAAGCCTCAATTCCGTGTCGGGTATTCCAGAAGGCATCAATAGTCGGCAATCCGGTAGGGTGGAAAAGCCGACGAACATTCTTATTCTGAGTGTGTGGCACAGAGTGAAGTGAAGCTCCGATTCATCGTTGATAGCGAAGGAGTAAGCAAACGCAGAATATCTGGTGCAAATTTGCCCAGGGATAGCACTATGCTGAGTGAAAATATATGAGTGTTGATCCTGGAGTAGTTGAATGATTACAACGGAGCCCCACGGGCGGTGAACACCATTAGCGAAGAATAGAGATACAAAATTTCACTACACCCATTGTAAGATGTAACCTATTTACTGCTTCATCTCAAAACATACGCATTCAATATACTACTTACTATTTTCAACCTAATTAATCACTGCACATTCAAAAGCATAACACCTTGCCATTTCAGTACGTAGGAAAGTTGCATTGATGGAATCTTATAAGGGGAATGTTTAAATTTGTGCATTAGAATCTGTAAAGATTTGCTCCAGGCACTTGCAAGTCTTTCGAAACTCAGCGACTCTGCTTCTTTGGAGTTAGATAAACCTTATTTCCTACTGCTGCAAATGTGACGTCCGTATCACTTGGCCGTCAGCTTCGGGGTCTGGCTGCAACACTTCCAGTTGGAGTAAAATTCTCTATTCAACTCGTGACACTGTTTTCTGTCCGAGGATATCTTCCAAATTTTGGTTAGATCTCCATCAAACAGTGGTCACGGAACAGAACGTCGTTATGCCTGTTTACGCATTGCGTTTTTCCTGATTGAATAGGCAATTCAAATTCGAGGGTGAAAGATTGATCGTTGTTTCGTTGAATGGATAGCGCATATGACAAGCCCAAAATAAATATTGGAATTGTTTTACAGTAGCGAAAGAAAAGTCGCTAATGATTGAAGGGAAGATCCACTAAAAGTTAGGTGGCTCCTGGGCTCTATGCCGGTATGCATTCTAAAAATACAATATTCACTTATCAGATATCATCAAATATAGAAAGGGTAATCAGAATCCACATGCGGTAGATTTAATGGTTATGACAAAAATGTTCGTTGATTATGTAAGCATTGCTTAATGTTCACCAATGCTATATAACATTGCTCTACGACAGTCGTAGAGCAATCACTGCGTACACCCGTTTGTAAAAAAGTTGTGTTTACAGCAAACGTTTCAAGTTTGAAATCTGTGACAATTCTGTGACAATATAATACTTGACACTGGAGTCCTCATGATGATCGTGAGTTCATAAGGAAGATGCGACACCAGACTGACACGTAGATCATTCATGAGGAACATAGTTCCAGAGCATTGATGACAACTCGATTTTTCTTCGGTAGGAATACGTGATGACAATTGCGAGCTGAACAAAAAAGAGGTATATATTCCTGTTATTTTTTGTGTTCGTGACTTGACAGTCGAGAAATCGATAAAACAGAAGATGGAAGTTATTGTTATACGTGCGCACATTGACTCTTTCTGAGCAGTGCTTGTTGATCCCATTTACAAGACAGATGATAGGATCACATGTTCAGTTCTCGCTCATTGTTAGGCGAGAATTGTTTATTGATTTGCTAGGTTTTCCAGAAACGTAGAGATGAACATTCTAACTAGAGCTCCTACTCCAATAACGATTTAACATTTCAGCTATATAATGAATTAATACACAACATTTTCGATGGCTTACCTCTGCTGCGTCATCGCTGCCTGACTCTCCCCTGCGGCTGATGTTAAGCAGCATATGTTAAGCAATAATGTGACTCGAGCCCCCAAAGGTACCTTTCCGAAATAATAAATGTTTTTCAATAAACAGTTGTATACAATTTTGGTGGAAGCGTAGTTTCCGAATTGGAAAACAAAACAAAGCGCTGTAAACTCTGCCAACAGGCAGAAGAGATCAGGTATCTGAACACACAACTCAGACATGCCTCTACATGTATAGTGATCCGTCCAACACAGAGGCAGTCAACAGTGAAACTGGGTTACTAGCTGTTCATTTTAAATTCAAAAGTGTGCATAAAGAATTTCACGCACTCGAAGATATGATTAACAGTGAGTTAGCGGTAGTAAAAAAAATCCCAAGGCTATTCAAAATTGAGTAAATGAACTTCAAGTGCACCAAGTCTCTGAATTGACCAGTATGCATTCTGATCCAAACTATAGTGAGCAATGATAGCATCATACCATTAAAAAACCTCCGTCGGAGAAGTAAAAGAAAATGAGGCGATGCTCTCATTTGTAGTAAACAGGAGGAGCCAGGCGGTGGCAAGGGATCACACTAATGCCTCACCGCAACCCGAGCCGACACACGAAACTGATCTGAGGTAATGCCCGAGGAAATTAAATTTGATATTACAGAGGAAATTATTGTGATCCGTGATCGCAATGTTACCTCTTTCAGATCAAGCCAGCGAAAGGAGAGAGCTAAGGAGAAAATACTCTGCTAGTCAGACTTGAAACTCAACGAGGTCGAGGACATAGAACAAATTGAGAAAATACCCCGTTTCAAAACCGATCATGAGGCAAATCGGAGTAAAATACGTGACGAGCACGGCAACCACATGGGAAAGGTAGGAAACTTCGTTAACTAACATCAACAATGACGCGCGAACATCAACATCACTGTCATCCTGCATGCACTAACATCAACATCACTGTCATCCTGCATGCACTAACATCAACATCACTGTCATCCTGCATGCACTAACATCAACATCACTGTCATCCTGCATGCACTAACATCAACATCACTGTCATCCTGCATGCACTAACATCAACATCACTGTCATCCTGCATGCACTAACATCAACATCACTGTCATCCTGCATGCACTAACATCAACATCCCTGTCATCCTGCATGCACTAACATCAACATCACTGTCATCCTGCATGCACTAACATCAATATCACTGTCATCCTGCATGCACTATTTATGAGCAATCGCCCAGAATAGCAAAACACATATTGACACGTTTTTACTCAATACCCGGCAAAAAAGCCAAATAATCGTTCAGAACATCGGAGCTGAACTCATTAAAGTAAATAAATATACGAGAAGATGAACCCGTATAAGTCACGTCCACTCGACACCCATTCCATGAATTTGCCAGAACAGACCAATCCGGCACTAGAACAGCTCCCTGCCCCTCCCTGCCCTCCCAGCACCGGAACAAAACTCGAATGCAGATAGTCTGCAAAATCAGCAGCAAACAGAAGACGGGGTACCAATACAAGCGACGATTGATGTTCCGTTGATCCCTTGGTATATCAAACGAGGCTCGGGAACTCAGAACTAGCAACGGAAATCGAACCGGTGAAGGCGGAAACCACATCCGAGGTACAGAGGTCGACGCCTCAGGAAATAAATCCATCTAAAAGGGATAAAAGTGATGGCAACGATGGAACGCTTCAGAATAGAAACACTGCATGTAGTGAAACAAGAGTTAGTGTGACTGCCGATAAAGCCTATTAAGAAAACACAGGAAATCTCTGAGAGAAAATCTACTAATTGGTTATCTTTGCAATGAAGTAAAAGATCGATATAGTAGCACTCCACCGGGGTAATCACTACCTCACAAAGATAGACAAGGCCGAGAGGAAGGAAGAATATTGTTTCTTGAAAAAAATAGTTTCAAATATTTGAAGTAACTATTTCAATCAACAGACATGACATCGCGTCAATTCGAGTAGTCGGTAAACAAACAGTAGGTCAATTACCCACGTTCTGAGCCCTTCCCCTCCCCCCAAAAAAAATCGGTTGCAGATGATGCCGATCTAATCAACACCCTCTGTGATGTCGTCAAAACAGAATACAGTACTGTTCATAGAGAATTTATCATTCCTGAAATTGATTGGGAACAATATAATTGTACAATTTTTCAGACGAAAGTTCATCAACCGAATGATTAAGGCACATACACCTACAGAAGTTAGCAGTATCATTATCTCCTATTGTGTACAAGAAACTCCCAGGTCACGACCGTTGAAGTGGTCAAATTTCCCGGAGCTAGCGACTATCACTGTATTCGCTTGAAGGTTGTGTTCGATTTGAAAACGTCAAGAAGCTATGGTAAAATCCCTCATTTTAATCAAGGAAACTTTATTAGCTCAGAAGAGTCAATGGTGTCATTGAATACAATGCTCGGCGGTGAAGGCACTCAATCAATATTCACTTAGTTTACTTGTAAACAGTCGATCAGCAGTCGGTCAATCAGTCTATGTACTGCAAAGAAGACTTGTGGCATCTTCGATCACAAAAGGAAGCAAAGCACTCGTATCAAAACACCTATCTGACGAACCTAAAAAAAAACAATATATTGTCAGTAGGAGAGTGCTATAGCAGGTCCTGAAACGCGAGAAGAAAAATTATATAATAACGAAAATTCTGTGTAGGCCCAAACCTATAAGATTTTTTTAAAATCCTATCTTGAACCAGAAAAATTAAGAAATATATTAGGACCTCATGGCAACGCTTGTCTAGAACTCTTTTTTGGCTCCGTATTTACGATGGAAAGGTGGACAGTTCATGCGTGGCAGTCGTGTTGTCCTCTAATTTCGGCGTTAAAGTAGTTCCACAGCTATCAAGTTCAGAAATAATTTTTCATTGAAATTAATCAATTCTACATCTACACTTTTAGTAAGTGGTAAACCAAAAAAAAATTAGCCTGCTCTTTGGTTGCCTCATGACTGAAGGGGTTACATCTTCCCAGCCAGCTGATGATGGACATTGACGTCGACCAACTTGACGACCCGTTCCCTCCCTTACCTCCTGATTCCCCTACCTCATGCAGATCTCTCCCTCAGGAGACAATAATTACGCATGGCATGAAACGTATCTTTACCTCTATTCAACCGTCCGTATCCTCATCACCATCATCAACGAGAAGACCACAATGTTCTCCCATTCAATTTTTTAAATAATCGTTCTCCAAAATGATCAGTCTTAGTTTGTCTGCCCAGCTCCATTGAAAGCAATCAGAAGTACACTGCAATACGGGGGCGGATCTATCGAGTCACTTCCAAAATGCTCCTAAATCATTTGTCCTGAACAAAATTAGTTAGATCATCAGGGTCCCTCAAACCCACACTCCCTACATGGGAGAAGTTACTTTCGATTAGCTAGATCTTGAGGATATATGTATCCTCTTTCCTCCAGAGTCCCAATTGAAGCTTTATTGACTGTTTCCCTTTCCTGTTTTTCAAACTCTATTCCCACGTTTCACTAGATTTTTTCCCCGCAATGTCCCAAATGCTGAAGACCTATTGTACTCTTCTATGATCTCACTTCGTGTTTCTGTTCAATGTTACTCAGCCGTTCCTGACCGGATATTTTTCCACAGCGCGTTTCCTTGCGCTCTTTCCCAATATCCTGACACCTACCCGCTGTTTCCGTTAAACGATAAGGTCATGAAGCTATCTCCTGCCGCCGCCAAGCTCGGTGTGCCAAGTGTTCCTCTCATACACGTATTCCCACTGCCTGCGACTCTGTTGAATTTTTTATCACTCTTGTATTCCTCCTCATGCCTGTTCCTCAAACCGGTGCAAATGCCGGTTCCTCAAACCGGTGCAAATGTCTGTTCCTCAAACCGGTGCAAATGCCTGTTCCTCAAACCGGTGCAAATGCCTGTTCCTCAAACCGGTGCAAATGCCTGTTCCTCAAACCGGTGCAAATGCCTGTTCCTCAACCCGGTGCAAATGCCTGTTCCTCATGCCGGTTCCTCAAACCGGTGCAAATGCCTGTTCCTCAAACCGGTGCTAATGCCTGTTCCTCAAACCGGTGCAAATGCCTGTTCCTCAAACCGGTGCAAATGCCTGTTCCTCAAACCGGGTAGCACTAGGCATTGGCCAATGTGCAGTGTGGTCAGCACCAAACAGGTGATGCATCCATGACCGATGCATCTCTCTACTTGGATTTAGCCAATGTTCCTCAGCACAAACTCTTTTTGTGCCCACACCTGTCACCTCTGTTCAATCTCAGCTGCCCTCCTCTGGCGCATACTGACCAAAACTTTTCATAAAATTTGTTCCCTTATCTCCCTTTCATTCTAGTTTCTCTGCTCATTCTCTTACTCATTCCTCAATTCCAGCACTTCCTCGCTCGTTGGGTGAAAAGGCACCAAATAATATTCCAATACGTATAACATCGCCTCCTCTAATCTGAGAATGCGCAACAATTCTCCGTGGTGACCTCAGGTATACATTCCAAGGCCCTTGTTTCTATCCATCTTCAACCTTGCCCTCCATTGTTAGTACTTCAACATATAATTATTAACACACTTGCTTCTCTAAAGTAACCCTATCACACTTGAATTCATGTTCTCACTCTTCTGAAATCTCTCATCCAGCAACTTCTGGGCTGGATTCTCTACAGCATTCCGATCACTTCCGCATCGCTGTCATTTTTGTACTCTTCTCCAGTGACTTTCATCCTTTTTCTTCTCGTCACAGCCTCTGATCCTCATATCTCTCATCCTCAAACTCAGTTTCTTCAGTGGAATGCTAGAGAACAACCGTTTGCTTAAGTTGTCATAGTTTAGGCCCGTTCATATTTCTGGCCCTCTCATCCCACACTCCAAGCAGCAAAATGGCTTGGCAATATACTTGCTTCCCCTCACCAGACCTGGTAACCTCACCTTGACCTCTTACACCTCCGTTATCTGTCTCACATCAGCATCGTAAAGGATTTAACTGGTTCCCGATTTGGTGGTTCCCTGTGCAGACTTCGTGACTATAACCAAGCCCACAACGATGGTCTGACCGACTATGGGCTTCCTTTATACTCCTCTGCTTCCTCTTCTCTCTTCTCAAAACATGATGTGGTACATTCCACTGCTGCTTGCCTAGTTGGCCTCTGCTGCTCAACACCTTTAGCCTAACTCCATGGTGAAGCTGGGCTTCTGCCTCCTGATCTGCATCTAGAGCAACGCTGCGGGCAGTTTCTTCTCCAACTTCTTTTCGACCTGCCCATCATCCTTCTGAGACGTGATCATTTCTTGACATCGATCCCGTTTTCTGGGCGCCAATTTGTTTCCTAGTCTTAGCCTCAACTCTCCATTCCGTCTCCACTCTCACCACACGATCCAGGCAGTCGACCTTTTTTCCTTCTTCGATCACCACTTTCCCTTTTCTCGCATTCTACTTCTTCCCTGCAGTAATTTATACGGATAGTTTGTCCTACCTTTTCCCCTTATTTTCCAGGCTTTCTTCATACAGTTCCATTATTCAGGTAGTTCATCGTAATATCCTTCTTTTCAGTCTTCGCAATGTGCCCCTTCACTGTGTAATCACCGGCAATCAGGCAACAGTTGCTGATGTCATGATCTATTCATAATCTGCCACTCTCCCTATCTGAACTTTGATCTACATTATTTTCTTTCAACTGGATTTTCTGGCAGGCTGCTGTCCGAGGCCAGCATTTTCTGGGTGCCCTCGAACCTCTGGTGCACCCTTGGGTCTAGCAGGGAGTTCAGTGACACTTATTTAAAACCCTTATGCCCGGTTCCGACTTGGAACAGTTCTCTTGAATAAAGTCGTCCACAGAATCCAACAGACTGACTCGTCATGTTTCCTTCATTGTCCATCAGATGAAATTGTCCATCTTTTTTTTGTCTGCCTGAATAACATGCTGACCGTTGCCTGTCTCCTCACCAGCCTGCGTTACCGGGGATATTTTTTACCAGTTCTTCCCCTGATCCTAGTGCTACTCTCATCTTCAAGCTTGAGGAAGCGTATATCACTATTACACACCGGTTCAACCAACCGTGAGATCCTCTTCATCTACTCTCCCTCAACTTGTCCCTCAGCAAATAAACCTTTGTCATCACGCCCCGACATGAGACAAGTTCACTTCACTTACGATGGAGAATTCGGTTATTCCCATTCAACAGGATATTATAGCTGAAAAAACTAAATGCAGTCTTCAGCACCGTCAATTTTTTCTCTGCTGAAGTAACTTAATATAGAGTGAATTGAGAGTAGTATGTTCATCGTAGAAATTAAAATGAAGGTGACAATAATCAATTGAGGAAGGGATAGGGAAGTGACACAGAGTTGTGTACATACGTAGATAAATGGCCAATCAACTTACTTTCACGGTTATCTCGTGGGGACGATCGATGCTATCGATCGTCCCGCGAGATAGCACTCGTTTCAACAGCATGTACGGCACAGGTTTACGATCGTCGATGTTGTTTAAGTTGAAGCGACGGCTGCTTCTACCGCATCGTTTGACTCTATCCGTCAAAGCTACACCCTCCCTACCTGACGGCGACAGACAGTGTCGCGTCGGCTCAATCTTGCGGCCAAAATGTTATAACACGAAACCAGAAAATTCGCTGAATGGGAATTAGTAAGCGGTCATGCGATTAGTGCGCGACACAATGATGAACATGATTTGGGTGATTATTTTTTTGGTAGAGTCCTGTCGATCAAACTATACACCTTCTTCCTCCGTTCCACCCTTCAGGTTATCCAGTCCGTTGACAGATAAGTCCAACTCCTTTCGTTTGATTTGGCGGCACTCCCGACCTGAATTGCTGAAGAACGAAATTATTCTTGTTTCGTACGTGGGAGCCCCTGTGTAGCAGTTATTTTCATCCGTTGGATTGCGTTTCTTTTTGTCAGTACCTGTTACCACTTGCCCCTTCCAATATCACCGCTTCCGCCACTCGATAGGAATCTCGCCGTCAGTTCACAGTACTGTCCTTCACCTGGGCTGCTCCAGTGTGTCGTTCACTTATTGCCTAATTTCCTGCGCTCCCCTACGTGGCATAATGTCACGAACACCTTTCCAGTGTATCTGGCCGACAGTGCGGCGGCTACCCTCCCTCGGCCCGAGGGGCCTCAAAATCTCTGCCAAAGGATCGGTCCTCTGTGTTCCATGTGAGTGCGCTTCGCCGCCCTGAGTTGAACTGAAGCATGAATTCATGTCGCTGTGGAATGTAGTAGGACTGGTTGTTCTAGCATACAATTATGCCGCAAAATTATTGTAAAAACACAAGTAAATTTTGGGACATTAATAATATTTCGTCATAAAAAAGATTTGCTAAGTGAACAGTGTTACAAAAATGATATTATTGTAAATGCAAAGTTTAGTTATATTACAAGACAGAAGAAAAAAATCGCCGTATCACTCTCTTTTTTTTCCTCCAAATTTCTTATAGACGGCATTTGCCCCTCATAATGGAATGATGAAAAGATATTACAACTTGTAAAACAGGGGACAAGAAGTGTCCCGTCAAATACCGACCAATAAGTCTCACCTCAGTCATCGGCAAACTGATTGAAATTTGAGAAGCAATCAAATTACTTTTTTCAATGAACATGTTGATAGGAGACTCTCTGCTCCGATAAAAAAAAAATATTTTTTCCCGTCCGACGAAGCAACAGAATTTTTCAAGAATATGACTGTAGTATACGACGCGAAATTCCATTCGGTAGTATATTCCTTTATTTCCAAACGTGTTTTCAAAAAGTTCATCCATACTCTCTTACTCAGCAAATTGCCCAGCATCGAAATTCGATGCAAACAAAATCTCAGAATGAAATGGTGGCCCACAGACCGACTTCAACGAGTCGTTATTAACTGAGTGTCCTCTTCTTCTGGAAATGTAACAACCGGCATGCCTCATGAACATTTCAAATGAAGTTCTTTTTATTATGTTTATTAGCGATCTCGATAAAACGCGTTTGCGTTTTGTGAGTTTGCAGACGAATTGACCTTTGCAGACGAAATTAAGGCAGGAAGGAAACAGCAAACATAACTTAAGTTTCAGCGCATCTAATTAAGCTTGATCAAAATTTGAATTGGCCTCAGAAATGGCAAATGAAATTAAACGTCGACAATTCTAACTGTATGCCATATCCATAAGCACGGATATACCTTGTTCGGAAAGCGTAGGTTCCCGTCACCGAAGAGAGTGATCAGAGTGCTTTCATCACACATAATTTTAGAAAACGTAGCACACAATGTGAAGACTCTGCCTAAAATCTTACTGTCTCGTACAAGAGCTGATGCAGTATTATTAGGTTCTACAATGCATTCGATTGATATCATCTCCACAACTGATTGGTCGAGAAACACATCAAGTCACTGAACAAAACAGACAATCTTTTTGAACTCAATCTTAATTTGCTGGAGAAACGCCGAGTTAGAGGGGAAGGGACATGATCGAGAGGGCGCAAATCATGAAGGGCAAAGAAAACTTGATCGAGTGGGCCTTTTCATCTTGATGGGAATTGAGTGACCAGGGAAAATGTTTACAAAACCGTTGTTAAGCTTTTTAAATTCGGCCTAATGCGTTACTGCTTTGGCCTAATGCGTTACTGCTTCGGCCTAATGCGTTATTGCTTCACGTATGGAGTTGTCGAAGAACGGAACCAACTCTCAAGGGATGTTGTAAACTTGGAAAGATTCGAAACGTTGAAGTAACAGCATGACAAGTTATACCAGAATTGCCGCTATTTAGATTCTGGAATAGCACATTTTAGAAACATTGTCCAGCATTAATGCCAACAGGTTAGTTAAGATACGGTGATCGGCATTCAGACCAATAGAGTGAAATAATGCTCTGTATTGGCACTAGCCCGGTTAGGTTATTGCTACCACCTCGCTTCTTAAAGGGGTCCAGAATTGGCACCTTTCACCATTGGTTCAACAAGGAATGTACCTGAGACTATCTCAAATCAACATCATGTGGCGGTGGTTTTGTCTTAAGTGTTGATTTCAGTTGTTCCGATTACTATCGTCAGATGCCAAAAAATATATAAAAGAACGGACTTCCACCTATACCCCACATTTAGGCTGACACTGATTCCACTTGCGTCATCATTTCTCGCACATTTTACTGCTTTACTTTTTCTCACATCAACTCACAGCTTTCTCATCTCACACACTCTACCAATTTCCGGCACCAGTCTACATAAAATCTGTTATACATTTGCAGCGCTTCGGCGTATTAGCGTGTGTGCTGATCATATACTGAGCTTATAAACTCATATACTGAGCTCATATAGCTCATATACTGAGAACACTTAGGCCGAGAAGCGCTCGAGCCACCCCTGTACCGCTTAGGTCAGTAGCTTGCATTCTACTCCCCCAACAGAGATTACTCGTCATGGCTGGTCATGAATGTTCCACCCGGAAAATTTACATTTTAATAACATCCACAACGGAGTGGGAATTCATGGCAGGCAGGCAGCCTGCAAGCTACGGCTTAAGCAGTACACGGGGGACCTACTCTCTACTCAGAATGCGTGCTACTCAGCGCTATCGCTACTCGCCTTGGCGTTACTAGTTTACCATTAACGCGCAACAATTCACGCACGAGAGTCCACTACGTGTTATTACCTTGCGTTTTTGACACACGTACCCCTAAGTTAGGTTAATTTAAGTTATATTGTGTTGGAAATCTTAAATTCGTGTTATTTAAATCTAGCTACGGTTTGTCCATGTAGCATGTTGGCCCGATGCCACTGCCGCCAGTCTCTATCGCTGCTCAAACGAGCTTCACTCCATGTTAAATGGTCAGCTTTACGAGCGGCCATCGATTGAACTGTAAAGAATGGTCCGGGTATTAGTCCCGGCCTGGCACGACCGCCTATTATCGCCCGCTGCAACGCGAGGTCGTGGAGTAATTGCAATTGTTCTCAAAATATACGCTTGTTCCGCTCCCTTGCTGGGATTGACTCACATCTCATACAGAGCCCATCAAAAATGAGCGAGACCAGCGCGGGCTGAATGGACTACAAAAGTCACTTTGAGCTGGAAAACAAGTCAAAAGATATGTTTGTGGCGACATCATCAGGTCAAACTAATTTAAATCACCCATAGAACGAAGATTAATATCATGGATAGTTTTACATAACATACTTTTTGCACCTCTCGATTCAGCTCAGTATGAAAGCACGTGGTACTTTGCCACTTTCCCGGATGACTCAAGCACGATGTTTCAGTTGTTGATCAACAAGCGGTTGGTAAGGTGTGTTCGTGAGCAAACGCGCGTAGTGATAAGGTGAGCATATGTCCTGTGATTACCGGTACTGCTCAGCTTAATGTATCTAGATTCTAGTACATCATAACGATGTACTGACGGGACAAGATATTCAGCATCGATATCAACACCCAAGTAAGTTCTATGTAGCAGAGGTATCTAATGTGTTCAATTATGTAATCTATGTGTATCATATGTGTGACAATTGTTTATAGGGAATAGAAAACCTTACACTTGGTGACATCAGTGTTCCTTCAATAGCAATTTATGAATGATGCGCATCTACATGTCTGTCAAACAATATCATGACCAGAAAAAAATCTTGAGGTCCGAAAGAGCATGAAGAGTAACAATTGATCCTAAGCGTCTTCGTTGTTAGGAACTCCTTCAGTGAACTGAGAAATGGAAGAAATGATCATTTCATGAATTGGTTTTATGGACCTCTGTTCAGAAGACAAAGGGACTTTACTCCGACAAAACATCATGCTACAAATCATCCCATTTCTTCCTAATTATTGGTCTTGGAGGTGGTCGCACGTTTAATCAACGAATGATGTACGTAGTTACGACACACGTTCAAGCCGTAAAACAACAAAGAGAACACAAAGACCTGATCCATCATTCTATCATGCTTAGTCCTCACATGCCATGTTCGGGTTTAGCGCTCTTTGTAGTGAAGAGTATCGGCTCGGCCCTGAGATGCTATGTTCAGGTGCAGCGATCTCTGTGGTAAAGAGTATCGGCTCAGTCCTCAGATGCTATGTTCAGGTGCAGCGCTCTCTGTAGTAAAAACAATATCGGTTTAGCCCTCCGATGCCATGTTCGGGTGCAGCGCTCGCTGTAGGAAGGAATATCGGCTTAGCCCTCGGATGTCATGTTCGGGCTGAGCCGATATTCCTTCCTCTTGTTTGCACGACAAATTTGTTCTCTAAAAAAAATAAAAATGATGCTAAATATTCTGAGGTCGTCGTGTTTCATAACTGAATATGATTTAGTTACTGCAACAAAATCAATGTTGTTGCCATGGAATTTGCTTCAGAAAAAAAAAACTAATGGTTGGATCGAAACCGATTTTTATGATCAGTATATGATATTGTATTTGTACACAAAACACAATACAATTTATGGATTTGATGTTGCTATGTGGTCATTCAAGAGTGTGCAAGAACACTAAATGTGTATAGTTGGGTGTTGGAGATGTAGTCCAACAGGATATAGACAGATATTTAATTTTATGAACAAGTGTTTCCCTCGTGAAACGCGGTAAGGAGAAGCCTACCCTCTCCCAAAGGGTTGCTTTTTCGGTGACAGATACTCACCCAACGCTGATGAGCTCTCCATCTCTCACCCCTTGTACCTCTGAAACTGAGTCCATAAATCCAATTTATTCCTCTGATACAGAGCCTTTAATCGCCCCCTCAACAGAAAAATCCACAACAGAAAAGCCGGCTCACTGTGAAGCATCAGGCACCGGGTCAACAGAAAATACCAAGACCCCTAAGACAGTACTCATTGGTGATATCCTCATGAAAAATGTGCTGACGTCCGACCTTTCAGATAGATGCACTTATGAAAAGATAAATATTAACGACTATGGTGCTCTGTCTAAAATCATTGCGAGCGCATATCCATTCAAAAATTACATTATTATGCTCACGGACTACGTCGAAAATGAAGTAGTAGTCAAAATAACCACAGCAATTTTAACGAAAAACAAAATGCTAAGTTGTACATGGCAGAGCCTCTCAATCTGAAAACAATTGAACAGAGGCGCCGTTCCATGAGTCTTTGTCACTCTTTGAGGCTCAAGGTTATCCCAACAGGCAGACTCAGAGACGAAATCTCTGGTGCCCCCGACGAACGATTGTTTCATTCAGAGAAGGCTAGTCTAAACAATAGTGGAATTATCAAATTTTTCAACACGAAAGCACGTTACGTTCCTCAGAGTGTTGAGGCATTGCCATCTCTGTACTATAACAATGTCAGAAGCAAGCGATCATTAGTCTCGTCTCCTCCCTTCCTTTACTTCCCTCCATCATATTGCCATCTTCTCGTATCAACACCCCATCACACGGCAGCAAAGGAAATCTACTCGCAGACAACTCACATCCCAGCTCCCTCTTGTCAACCCCAAACTAAAATTGAAACTAGAAAGAACCAATCAGTTACTCCTTATCATCCTAACACAATTAGCTCCCATGCAACGACTTTTCAACACGGTCGCAGCAATAGCGTCCCCTCAGCGCCTCGTCATTTCTTCTCCTACCCTCCTCCTCCACTCTGCACTACTCACACAAATTCGTTTAACTATGCTTGCAGCACAGCCCCAATCCTCCCCTTTCGCTACCTTTACCTTACCTCAGCCCAAACTTCGACTATACCTATTCCGCTAATCCCTCCCATAGATTACCCTCCTCCACCCATTCTTTCCTCGAGCTTCCACTTTCGTTACTAATCCCTACCCTCAAACCAAACTCAAACATTATATATCCCTTGAACCCCTCCCATATATTACCCCCCTCCACCCGTTCTTTCCTCTAGCTCCCACTCTCGCTACCATTCCCTAACCTCAGCCCAAACTCCAACTTTACCCATCCCTCCCATATATTACCCCCCTCCATCCGTTCTTTCCTGTAGCTCCCACCTTCGTTGCCATTCCCTAACCTCAGCCTAAACTCCAACTCTACCTATCCCGCTAATCCCTCCCACATATTACCCCCTTCCACACATGCCTCTCTCGAGCACAGTTCAGCTATCCTCAGCCGTGCCTCTCTTCAATCACCGATCTAAATTTCTTCGCCTTGGTTCTGTTCGGTGTCCCCTGTTCCAACCTACCCTCAACAACAAAGAACAGAACCGAAAGCAAGGATATCCCAAACATACAAACAATGGCACTCGAGAATTAGCAACCAGATTCCTAGATAATGTCAGTAAGAGTGTTGCTGAAGAGCATATTAAAAATCTAAATGAGGGTGGTGTTGGTGTTGCTGACACAAGAAACAATAAAACGGATGAAAGAATACCAAAGCAGGTGACGAAAAACTTGCAACAATTCCCCCGACAGATTAAAAAGACAATCAACACTAGCAGACGGACATTGTATGATTCACGCGGTGAAAGGATCTTAGTGAAACAAACAGGACTTAACGATGAAAACCTCTTAGAGGCGATAAAACACCAAAGCAATGGTTGAATCCTTCAATTACATAGGAGATTACAGAGCTTTCACTGAGCATGTAAAAGATTATAGATTCCTCTCCGAAATAGAAAAGCAGTTTGAAAACAAAGAGTACAATAGCAGTTCTGGCGATCTAGTCCCCACAATTCTCAGCAACGCACTCAAAATACAAATCACAATCCTAGATGAGACAAACCCGGACATCGTAACAAAAACTGTAATTAATTCAAGCAGCCCTAGGAGTGATGAAGCTGCTCAATACTTAACATTTGTAGCTAAGAAAGTGGACCACTATAGAAGTCTTGCACCAACCCACCCGTTGAAGCCCCATTTCGAACAACGAAATATTGCAGCGAAGCGAAACAAGCATGTGGAAACAAATGTGCAGTGTTCCAATAGGTATTCTCCTTTGCAATACGACAATGATACATCCATATTCGATGAAGAGATGCCTCTTCAATCATCCCAAATTGACACCAACTGCCTTGTAAGTTAAAACAAATGACTAGAGGCACAAACTGTTCAAGGTGGGAGCAGCGACCACCCCTCAGCAAACATATCCGCAAATACCCATAAGAACCTAAATAATGTATCGCG
The DNA here is from genome assembly GCA_016164225.1 of Gammarus roeselii. Classification (NCBI taxonomy): domain Eukaryota; kingdom Metazoa; phylum Arthropoda; class Malacostraca; order Amphipoda; family Gammaridae; genus Gammarus; species Gammarus roeselii. The sequence continues at coordinate 17,666 of SDVV010000106.1, read as the reverse complement.
ATTAAGCATACAAAACGTCAGAAGCTTATGAACAAAGATGGATCACATCAAAATGATGATGAAGGAGGACTCAATTGATATTCTATGTCTGACTGAAACCTGGCCTGAATCTGATATTAACACTACCTTCATCGAGATTGACGGCTTCAATGTTTATAGAAAAGATAGAGAAAGGAAAGCAGGTGGAACCGTAATTATGTGCGAGAAGAATATACCTCTTCTCAAGTAATGCTTAACGACAGCAATGAAGTTGATGACCTTTGCGTGAACATCCAGGTTCGAAAAAAAAAGATCGTTTGTTGTTGGTTCTCTTTACAGACCACCCAAAGCAAGTGTACAGTCTTTTCAATACATTGAAGAAAGATTTCGAAAATCTATCCGCTTAGGAAAAACGCTGTATATTTTGGGAGATTTCAATGACGATCAATTGCAATTGAAATCCAACAATATGAAGTCGATTTTAGACAGACTCGGGCTTCATCAGCCCCCCAAACTGTATTGGATCTGCTCATAAGTAACAATCCGTCTTCCATTGTTACCACAGACGTGGAGTCCAATTCATTACTGGACCAACATGAAATAAACTGCAGCATTAACATCAAAGAAGAGATGAAACAAGTAAACAATATAACCTGTCTTACAAAAAGGAATTGTATGTATAGACATACAGCCGTTTCCCCCTAGTTAGGGGGGTGGCTAGGTTAGGCAGACACAGAGGGGGGAGGAGCCCAATCTCCCCGCCACAAGACCGCCGTGTCCCTGCCGAGTCTCGAACTCGCGACATGCAGCACCAGAGGCTGACACTGCAGTCGGATACGCTAACCACGCTAACCACATTTCAGAGCACAACTAGTGGCAAACGTCGAGATGATAAAACCGATACATTGCACAGATAACGTCACAGAGCAAGCCGAATTACTCACAGACTATCTTCTCACATGTCTGAACGCTGTGACGTCAACGGAAACTAAAACTGTGAAAACCATGCCGGTTAAATGTATTACAGAAAATCTGCGAAATGAAATTGCACTTAAAAAATATCTCAAACGCAGAGCAAAACGATGCATCACTTGGTTAAAATTATTTCGAATTAAAAATAGAAGAATCAAACGAGAAGTCAGGAGGGCAAAAATTAAATAACATCATGAGGAACTAGAACAGTGCAAAAATAATCAAAAAGAAACGTGGAATGTACTGGAAAGAATTGTTCCCTACAAAAAAAAAGATCACCTCGCCTTCTTATCCGAATACTCAAGCAGCTTCAGAGAAGTTTAACAACTACTTCGCTGGGGTTGGGAAACAGGTTTTTGAAGAGGTGACCCTGGAAGCTTATCAAAGATTACAGAACGACGCAACAGATATATGGAGTCCAACAGCGTTCGATGGAGACAGCGACCAAGCATCAAACGTCAAATGGAAACCAAAGCAAGTATCGAACACGCAGTAAAACGAGCTGTATTTGTATTGAGAAACACAAATTCTACAGGAATAGATGGTTTAGCTCTACAATATCTGAAAGACAGCCTCATAGTGACCTTGCCCTATATCAGCACAGTTATTAACATCTCCATAGTTAGTGAAACTTTTCCTGAGATCTGGAAGCATGCAATTATATAAGCAATTCATAAATCTAGGGACAAGAATGAACCATCCAACTTTAGACCAATCAGTCTTCTTCCTGTCCTATCCAAGATTATAGAAAAGGTAATATCTATCCAATTGATCGACTACCTCGAATCAAACAAGCTGATCAATGCCTGCCAGTATGCTTATCGGCGAAAATTGTCAACAGAAGACGCACTTATGAGCATCACTGAAGATCTGTACAAAAACTTTGATGAGGGGCAGATGTCTCTGCTGGTATTGCTAGACTTATTGAAAGCATTCGACAGTGTAAGCCATACAATTCCTTTTGGCAAGCTCCGCAGTATCGGAATTGACCCTACTTGGTTCGAAAGTTTTCTGATGAATCGACAACAATCAGTTAAACTCGATAACGCAACTATGTCAAATTCGGCCACAGTTGCCTTTGGGGTCCCTCAAGGTTCGATACTTGGCACTTTGTTGTTTCTGGTTTTTGTAAATGACATTGACTGTAAATTACCGAAAAATCAAGCGAAAATGATAATATACGCCGATGATGTTTAAATATTGCTTTCCCGAAAGCCGTCGGATCTGAATGCACTGAAAGACGACGCGGAGACAGCTGTAACCAATCTGAAATCTTGATATGATAAAAATGGACTCAAACTGAACTCTGAAAAAACAAAATGCATCTTGTTCGACTTGAACTCAAAAATAAAAGCAGTTACAATGAATTTCTCTATCAGGATAGGCAAATCTGACAATCCTGTTGGAGATAAAGTTATAAGTCTGGGAGTATGCGTTGATCCCGATCTTTCCTGTACCAAGCTGAATGAAACACTTTTGTTCCCAAACTCCGCAAAAAAATACTTGGATTTCAAATCAAGATTACTGATTGTCCACGCTTTAATATTTCTCACATTAACTACTGTCTTTCAATTTGGGGGAAATGTACCAAAACCCAAAGAGAGAAAGTACAATGTCGTATAAACTTTGCAGCATGAATAACATGCGATGGGAACCCCAGAAAACGAGACCACGTAAGTCATCTCCACGAAAAATTACAGTGGCTCAATATCGACAACAAACTGACACTCCATGGGTAGATCAGAATTCATGAAGATCGTCTAGAAAAACATCCACCCGGCAGCCAAAGGCAAATATATTCTCGAAGTGAAAAGAACAATCGATTCACAAGAAATAATGAAACTCTGCACGTTGAGCACAGGAAAACAGAAACTGCCTGACGGGCTTTTCCCATTACTGGACCAAAATCCTGGAACAACCAACCTCCCAACAAGCCTCAAAAATCTTGAATCTAACAAGTCCTTCAAGAATCGGCTTAATGAACATCTGTTGACCAACCAATTCAAAACGGTAACTTTGCCAACAAGTACAAGCCAAATTCATAATACCAATAACAAGAAAACGCATTTCTGTTCATGAGCGACCACCAACACCAACCACCACCACCATAACTCCCAACATTGAGACACCATCTAATCGTTTTTACTCAGACGATACATATGTTTTCTATGTTGTTACCGATCACAATTGTTCTTGCCAATTACCATAAGTGTTAACTGGCGTTTTGTCTATTTCTATGTTTCAAATGTTCCAGTCGTTTTAGTATAAATAAAATACGAACTCAGTTTTTTCGAGGAACGATAGGCAGCGTCTAACTTGACAAAGGTTTATTCGATCTTAATATAATTCATTGAATTATTTCTAACTATTACCGTACCATTTTTGATGATACAATCATCGGCTTATAAGCTAACATTTTGATTTGTCTTGTTTAACAGATGTATATCCATCCAACTTGTGTACTTCAACATTGTATTCTTTCTGATTGTCAATCATTTAATAATTTCCTAGCGGTCTTGAAGTGTGTAAATTGTATATTCAATTGTTTGGAGTGTTTTTTTTTTTTTTTATAACTTATGACGCCTATTCCACCCTTCATATTATTACAATGGTTTAGACCCATCCTTACAATATGTTAGTGCTTTTCGATTTCCCAACAATTTTTTTGTATTCATATTTTCTGTATAATTCATGTTCTCCATCCATATCTTTGCCATCGTACAATAATGTAGACTACTCATTATAATATGTTAGCACATTTTGATGTCCCAACCCCATGTTCTCGGGACTCTAACCACATGCATGCGTGATTTACCACCACATGTACTGGTTATTTCCACACCCAAGTATTTAGTTGTTAATCAGCCCCCAAGTATTTATTTCTCAACCCCGCGTGTCACTGTTTTTTCCAACGCTGTGTAGTCGTAATTATTTTGTCAAAATAGACATTTCTGTACGTGCACAGATGTTACAATTGTAAATAATATTTCGCTCCATGTAATCCGAACCGGCGGCCCCTAGAGATGAGCAGTGACGAATTCAAATTGAACTTTCAAGGAACGATAGGAGCTCCCAGCTTTGACAGAGGCCAACTCGACGAGAATCTAACTTATTGAATCATATCTATCATTTACCGTACCATTTTTGAAGGTACAATCATTGTCACATAAGCTAATATTGTGCTTCATCTTCTATAACAGAAGTATATTAATTCGGTTCCTGTACTCCAGTATCGAATTATTCTGATTGTCAATCAATGAATCATTTCCTAGCGGTCATGAAATGTATATATTTCAGTGATATGTATAGGTTTTATGAAAAACTTATGTAGTTTATTCACCACTTCATTATTTTATACAATATTTTATACCCATCTTTACAATATGTTAGCTCATTTCGTCGTGAAATATGTATATCCAGTGCTATGTATATATTTTATGTACAATTTATGTCACCTATTCAACCCTTTAGTATTCATGTCTTACTCCATCTTTGCAATATGTTAGCGCATTTCGATTTCCCAAACCCATGTTCTCAGGATTTCTTCGCCCCATGTGTTGGCGGCTTACCCAATCCTATGTATTTCGTAATTTTCCCAAACCCATGTATTTCGTGATCGCCCCACCCCATGTATTTCGTGCCAGGCATTCCCGATTCTTACCTCAAATAAGATGTTGGCTGTCAATCATTGATTATAATATTATAATTTATAATCTGTCGCGTGAAATCAGAACCAGCGGCGAATTTCGAATTTAATTTCCGTTTACGTTAATTCAAATAGTGTTCACGGCAATAATGTTTTATGTGTACTATTTTGAAAAATTGAAAACCCATTGCCAGATGATTGATGTAAAGGATTCAATAATAATTTAATAATTATACTAATTGTCATCCATATATGTAGGTATGTGTGTGCACATATGAATGTGTATTATACTGATTGTCATCCATACATGTAGTTAGGTGTGTGCACATATGAATGTGTATTATACTGATTGTTCAGCCATATATGTAGGTAGGTAGGAGCACATAGGAATGTGTATTATACTAATTGTCATACATATAAGTAGGTAGGTGTGTGCACATATGAAGAAATGCGTATTAAAATGATTGTCTTTTATATGTGTAGGCGGGTGTGTGCACATATGAATGTGTATTACATTTATTGTCATCCATATATGCAGGTAGGTGTGTGCACATTTGAATGTGTATTTGTATGTGTACATGTATGATGGTATATTGTGAATTCCATTCAGTTATATGAAGGCGAGCCAGCAGCACACTAGAGACGAGTTACGATGGATTTATCAATCTGTTGCACATGTTTTTTTTAAGATTTTCGATAACATATGTTGTGAATCATGTTTTGAAACATGCAGTAGCTTCAAACCGGCCGCCGACAGATGTGCTGTCACAAATTCACTCTATCTCTCGTTTCGCTAATTCAAATAGCGCGTATGAAAACTAAGTTTGATGTATTATACCTAAGTATTGAAATCCCATTACTAGACGATGGAATTAAATGATTTATTAATAATAATAATAATAATTGTATCACAGAGCCCGATAAGTTCTACATAAGTCGCCGATAAATAGCTAAACCGTTTCCTTGATGTTACAAAAACAGAAATGGCACATGGAGTTCTCCAAGACGTTCTACTTCAGAACTAATCCTCTTGCTATTAAAATGCAACCTAGTTTGGGCCAATAGGCCTGTTGTTGTCTTCCCACACTTCTAAACAAGCCGCAACAGAACAAACACAACGAGAATTACTTCAAGAAGAGTGTTCCTTGGCGAGCAAATACTGGCTGAACGATACCTTCCGGTAAGGCCGGCCTAGATGGAATTTGCAGGATAATTATGAGTGATACTGTTTTTTTTTTAATTTAGTGGATGCATCGATGGACACGCAAGTACAAAATATTGTTTTTTGTCTCTATGAGGGCATGAATCTATTTTGACCATAAACATTCAACATCTAAGTCTACATGCAGCAGTTTGACAAACTGTAGTTACAGCAATATTCTATATTATATGAAACAGATATGTCAGCCATTTTCGACGAACAATTCTTCATTCAGTAATCCAATTAACTCAGGTAAACTCACTGATAAGCTGACTGAGCTCTTCGAAGTTCAGTTAGTTTGTCAATTATGACGATTTCAGTGCAAGTGCAATTGCTCTGAAGTAATTTATTTTCATTAAATTTTTGCTACCAAAGTATGGTTCTTTGATGACGCAACATACATACGTCATGCTTCAGTTTAATTAAACTCGTATTATCACTACAACAAAAGTGACTGTACAATATTGTACAGTCATCAAGAAATATTGTTATAACAATTCTTCCATGTCGGAAGAATTTCTAATAACATTAAATAATTTTGAATGTGTAGCAGGCAGTGCGTGAGGTGTTCTCAAGACCTCTTCCAGCGACTCATGTGTGTTCTGCATATGTGTTTGAGCCTAGTCATACGAATAATTTATATAAGCTGCATAATGTATGCCGAGCTATAATATAATAGTTGATTAGAGGGCACACAAGCATTATCTCTCCATAGGGCTAATATACTGTTTATTGATTACCAAGAGGGCAGTATTCACCGCACGAGTAGGTGTTGTCTGATTGAACGAACACATCGAATGCAATTGTCAGGTTCACATTATAATACGGTCAGAAAAATATTTGTTAGCATCGTGGGAATGATTTTTTTTTGTACAACATATACGGAACTTTCTGCCTTGAGGGTCATTACAACCACTCCCCTCCAAAATGTGATACAAGCATAAGCCTTTCAACAATGACTAATTATATAATGAACAAACAGTAAGTGAGCAAGCAGTCCATAAGAAAGTAACATATTTTTATGGGGCATCCTAGCCCCACCCCCCCTCCAAAATGAGAGGAAGGCATATTCCTATGAGAACCGAATAAATATATAGTGAATAACAGTAAGGAACCAAGCATACCCCAAGGCAGCAATCTGACGGAAAGAAACATATATAAATACAATAAAACATTCATAAACAGTAAAAATATAAATGTTCACACCACAAAAAATACTCCCAAATATATTTGAAAGCTGGGGCCATACGTCATTCCAGAATGAGTCCGACCGTGCCAAAACCGGTTCCGACTCCCTTCGCGTCGCCCGCTCGAATAACTCCGGCATGCTGCTACTAGACATGAACGTAGATTTGCGTTTTCAGGAACTTTTTTATTATTAGTAATGATTAAGAAACAGTTTGAAAGAGCATAACACGTAACTGCTTCACGTACTGTTTCGAAGAATGGTTCAAATTTCTAAGGGAAGCTGTAAACAGCAATGCGATCGCCTCCGGATGGGCACACGTCACATAATCCGAGCCTTGCATTGGTACCTGAATTTTCCATCTAAAATATGTGGTCTGGAATTGACACCAGTACGATTAAAATAGTGTCAAGTATTTGCACTAGAAAGGTTTAAATAGTGCTCTGCATTGGTATCTGATCGTTGCAAAACGGTGTCCAGCATTGACAGCGGCAAAAGTTAGTTTACCGAGGAACGTAACTATAACGATCTCAAAAGCATCGGGGTCAATGACTAGCTTTATTGGTGCTGGTTCGAGTTGTTTCGAATATCATCGTTAAGTGTTGTTCTCTATCTTTCCCAAACACCACATATATAGTGACATTGCTTCTGAACACTTCTAAATGCAAAAGCGATCAGCTGTTAGAATGTGCTTAGTGAGGCATAAGGTACTAAAACCACGCCCAGACATCAGCTTGCAGACTACGCCTGGTGAGGTGAGCGGTGACTAGAACCACGTTATCAGTTTTCTGGTAGACTGTTCCTAGTGAGGCAAGGGGTAACGGAGTTCGCGCAAAAGGGACCAGGTAAGAGCTCGCAACACACACTTCTGATAAGGAGTGAGGTCTGAGATCAGAGTCAGTAGCAGAGACCGACAGTTTTAACAGTTATACTCGTACTTTGTCAAAGTATCAATGCCTTTCACACCGTCATCCATCCTGTTTCTGGAGAGGACAGCCATGGGCGAGAAAGACTAAGTGAATGAGTCTAAACACATTCGTTCACAATATTTCTTCACTCAGTCATGTGTGTTGCACGCTCTCTTGTTAACTCCACAGTGATGCGTATTCTCCCGAATGCTTGTTCAAGCCATCTATTCACACAATCTTTGGTCTTCCCCATAGCCTATGCCCACTCACCTCCGCTTCATCGTCTTTCCACCAATCTTCCGACATCTTTCCTCACTATGTGTCTGAACAACATGATATAATTTGAACTTAAGTTAACTTAAGAGAACAAGTTAATCGGTTTTCTCTAGCTATTGCCATGATAGCTACTGCCATCAATCCTTCCAACGGTGTTCATCAGAGCAGCTTGGCATCATTGAAGTTCACAAAATACAACTACTATCGTGTGGAGTCCTACATAATTTTTTTTTTAGAAATGAACTGCCAATAAATTTTCGATTAGTTTGAGAACTCATAATGAAGTTATTCCTGTTGAATTAAGACATCAATTTGCAGTAATTTCATGAAAACCGATGCCGAAGAGTATGACTAATACTTATTTTTCAACCATTCAATTACCGACACTTTTCTGCTCGTGTTAGATTATTTGAAGATGTTTCTATCAATAAATTGTGTGTCTTCAAATACAATGTCTCGCACAGTTCGTGCACAATCGATTAAGTGCAGCGTACAGACACTAATTAAATTACTCAGGGATCGAACAACAGTACGAGAGCCCCCAAAGGGAACGGAGACTGGAAAATTAACCGATCTCTGTTGGAAGCGAAGTTTGCGGGACTTGAGCCAAACTGACCTTAATTGCATTCCACGGCGCATCAGTCCTTAATTACAAATATTGGCAACGTTCTTCACTAGCGGCGAGGAATCTAAGCCGGCACATGAAGCGGTGCTGTTGGAAGGATGCGGTTGGCCAAGTGTAGTCTATGCGTTAGTGGTGTTATCTTGCTAGAGTTACTCTCGACTTGATCCTAAAACTGACCCGCGGCAACACGAAGCTGGGTAATTGCAAGGCTACTTTCTAGTAGAGACTGCACTATCCTGGAGTAAAGTCATTTTCTTTAATAAACACGGAAACTTAATCAGTCAATAAAATCGGAGTCACACTAAAGTGCGGAATCTATGACGTCACACCGCTAGTTATGTCACTGGACGCAAGGCAGTTTTGTTTAAAAAAAACGCCCCCCCCCCCCTTAGTTTAGATAGACTGTTTTTGAAATCATTCATTTGATAGGATTTTTCTCTGATTTTTTTTTAAGGTTTCCCGATTAGAATTGTTAATACTGCGCATTCATTTTATAACACTCTAAATACATTACGGCTAAGGAAACATTGTTTGGAAACAGTTGTCACGGTGGTGCATGACAACACGAGTTCCAAGTTCCAAATACTGCTGTGACGCATCCCCACAAGCAGCTACACACTAACATAATTAATTATACTACGTGAATTTCCAAAAATTCAAGGACTAAACAGCTGTTCCCGTTCAGACAATCACGTGACTCCACAATTATCCACAAGCACGTGACTCCACAATTATTAGGATTACGGGCAGCTGCTCGGTCTATCAGACATCATATCATGTTTCCAATGCGGTTCTGGGTCTCTGGAGAAACTGGACGCCATCAAAACTACATGAAAAAATTAGGAATTCAATTTTAAAAACGCTCAGAGGATTTTGGGGGAGATATGACACCATAAAGGTCATGCTAGAACTTAGCTTGGCTGGAATCCGTCACATTTTCTTGAAAAACACGATTTTAAACTTTTGAATGCCGTACCGTGAAACCGAATAAAATGCATATGCTCTAATGATAATTTCAATACATTGTTTTTGAGCGAGTTACCGAGTAAATGAGAACATTCGTGTGCACAATCGGATGAAACTCGCTAGAAATGAATTATAAACCTGACAAAAACATTATTATCGTCGGCAAAAGCAGCGTTCACGCCAGTTCCAATACATCTTTGTACAAGTTTAATTAATAAATGTAAATGCAAGGTAGTGCATTATAGTAGTTTCAGGACAATACAAGCTTCGCGGGAGATAAAAATACTTCAAAAAGGACAGAAACCACTCCTTATTATCAACAATGATCACATAAAAAAAACGTGAAGAAAAATAACACTTTACTCCAATTCAATTTTGAACGAGAGGCCTTTAATACAAAGAACACAAAGAATATTTTACGGCCTTGACAAAAAATAAAGCAGGCTAATATGGGCAAACCATTTTGAAATATAAATTACATTCATAGTATACAAAAACGCTTGTTAAAGTTGCGTTCTTCAACACACAAAAAATGAATTACAAAAATTATGCTGCAAATACAAATTCTTTCACTCGTTATACCAAGCAGTAACTGTTACTGGTTACAACAAAAAAATCTAAGCCTGAAGCACAATAACAATTGTTGCAGGACAGTAGAAATTTATTTAATGTCGAATCTCCATGATGGCTTCTGAATAAGGGCGGTTTGAAGGGAGATTGTGTGAAGACATGCTAAATTGCAAGCGCTTCCATGGAGCGTAGAGACACCTCGTGTAAATGAAAACGTTTTTTTCTCCGATTTAGGTTTATATAAGAATTCTTCTACTTCGAGAATCATTTCGAGAATAAATGAGAACACTAAAATGTGGATCACCTCAACGGAGGTAATGAGAACAAAGGAGCAGATGGTTGGCCGATGCGACACACTTTCTCTCGCTTTGTAAAGCTGCAAGCATTCAGTAAGAGACTCCCAATTACATATGGAAAGGAGTGTTTCGACCCCACTGATTTAATGAGGAAACCCCACTCACGGATCGACGATGCTTAGAATATTGTTGTAATGGGTCATTGGCAGTAAGAAAGTGGTTTCAAGTTTTTAAATATATTTATCAGCACACCGTCACGCTCCCTGGATGGCTGTCACACGAATTCTCTCGAAATGAAAACCTTGAACTCGGATTCCTTTCAAGTTGCTTGTTATGAACGATCAAGTTTTGGTCATATATCATATACAACAAGGACGTGGTAAGCGTTTGCATGAAGGCTTGTATTACTCGACAAAGATACACGGCGTCATGTTATATTATTTCATTGATGGCGCGGAGAGAGCGCAACCATGCATAAATGTGTTCAGTGTGCGAATGCCTTCGTCATCTTACCGATGATGATTGTATTTGAATTTATTTGACCATAAATGCTTATAATCTGACATCCATCCCATCTGGTGTAATGCCAGGTTAAAGAAGCTGTCCAATGACGTCGATGAACCAGCGACAAATAGACATCTCCATATAAATATTTCGTTAAATTGAATACAAAGTCCTTTCATGATTTTCATACTTCTGAACATCAATTCATTAGTTCGAATCATTCCAATAATTGTTCATATAAGACAAAATCAGTGCAAATGGATTTACTCCGATACGAGAGAGAGTGCATGGATGATTAAATTCGTCATTGCCATAATTTGATTAATGTCGTTAGCAATCATATTATGTTGACATTGTTCCTCTGGGGAGAACATACATATGAGCCTTGAAAATATCATAACCAATGCTAACTTCTCCTAGTTTAACTCTATTTTACTTAAGCTTACTTTACCTAACATAAGATTTTCTTCGCATTTTCACTATTCAGTAGCCACCCGTAATGTAGAATTATAATGTAACTCGATCGATAAATGCAGCAGATCACCACTCCTGCCTTCACTACTGTTATTGACTCTCGAGCTCGCGTACGAATAACATTATGACGGTTTCCTCTAACATCTCTGTAATCTATTTGCGACGTTTTTGATTGTCGTCTAAAATTTATTTGCATGACTCGAATTTGCGAAATTGATAGTCAAATATTAAAAATCGTGAGAGGTCATGTAGCTCAGTAATGTAAAGAAATTATGAATGAGGGCGACAATAATCAATGGAGGAAGGGATAGGGATGTGACACAGGGTTGTATACATACGTGGCTAAATAGCCAATCCAGTACTTTCACGGCTATCTCGCGGGACGATCAATGCTTCCATAAAGTGGCAGAAAAGGGTAGCCTAGCGAGGGCAAGGAGGTGAAAATTTAAAGACACAGTCGAAGGAGTTTATGCAGAACAGTCAACTTTGTATAGGGAGGTTAAATAACTGGACTTGAAACTAGAAAATTCGATAGGGCATATTTACTAATTTTAGGTGAGCATTCGTTTAATCAAAAAGTACCTAACAGGTTTAAAATTGCCGGTGTCAATAATGTTGCAGCGACGGTGGCTTCTAACGCGCCGTTCAACAATATACACTAGAGCTATACATCCTATCTACCCGACAACATTACACCGTGCCGCGTCGACTCCAACTTGCGGCTAAAACGTGTTTCAACACTAAACCAAAATAATCGTAAAATCTGAATTATTATAACAGTTTTACAAGGAATAAATTTCAGTACAACGCAAAGTATAGTTTTATAACAGTGATACAAAATATTTCAACGAATTTTAACGAATAAACGGAACATCGATTAATTATGTATCGAATATTGCCGAGAACCTTAGCCAAGTTTGGGTATTGGCTCAGCGAAAAAGGATCGTCATACACAACCATAATAAAAGATGTTACTATTCATCAGTACACGGATGATGGGTTGGTTATGCAGTCACCTCGGCGAGGCAGAGGACTGCCTCTCACCCTGAATGGTTGTGATGAACTGGCCGGAAATTGGAAGTGCTTTCCATGTTAGCAACAGGTCGATTTTATGCTAAGGGTTAAATGGCAACTGTTTGGAGAGACTGCAGGGCAGACTGGATAGAAGTTGCATCTGCAACTTCCAGTAATATTCCTATCGTATTAGAAGGATTTGTATGTTTCGGGAAGATTGGTACAAGCTACCGATTAAAAATTGTATTGGAAAACATTTTTTGAGTAATTTGTAACGTGAAATTGTCAAGAAGTTACTACTATACTAAATAACAGTGTACCTCTTCCCGTTGAGAGAATGTGCCATTTTTTAAAGTTTGTAGGAACGTTTTTGAAAGGGGTTCGGTAATTTTGTTCTTACGTGTACTGGTATGAAGTTGGTCAGAGCATGGAAATTTTGTAATTTTCACTTCATCAATATATTTCATTTCGTCGGCAGGGTCAAATTTTACTATGCAGAGGGCCTTGATTTGGCTATCTGCTATGGTATCCCGAAGATTGGGATTAACAGGATATTCAGTCGTAAATACATGAGAAAAATATTAGTTTTGAAGGACACTCAATCCACTGTCGTGTGTTCCAGACTTACTACGTCCGTTCTCAAGAGGTCCTTTTACAGATGTGATTTTTTTGGGAGTCCGGGATGCATTTAAAACAAATATTCCTGATTAGTTCCCAGTAAATTTCCTCCCCATAATATTTATTTGATGTTTCATGCCATTCTATCAAACTCCATCTCTCGGGAAATACTTTTAATCGGTTACGCGTGTCGGTTATGTGGCATTGAGGCAACGAAGCAATGCACTGCCACCGAGTAACTGCCTCCTGCTTACTACAGTTCAGTGCAATGCCTCGTATTCTCTGACTCCTCTGACCTAGTTTTCGATTGATTTGATGGGATCATAGGTTTGTACGTCTAGAGCTTTATGATTCTTGACCAATTCGGAGCCTTGATGCACTTGAAGTTCATTTTGTTGATTTAAGTGGCCACAGCAGAAATTTTTTTACTACTACAAATACACTGTTACTCTTCTTTTTGAATTCATGAAATTGTTCCCGCACGCTTTCTCATACTAATTCAACAGCTAGCAACCTAGTTTTTGAGTTGAACGTCATGCCGTTGGATGAGTCACTAGTGGCATGACTGAGCTGGGATTTCCCTTGTCAGATATCTTCTGCCTGCTGGCAGGGCTTACAGCTCGCTGTGTCGCTTTCCATATCTAGCCTACTACTTTTTTGCCAAAATAATTAAATCACTGCTATCGCATAACATTAGTCCGTAGTGTTACCATTGGTGACTTCTTGCTTGGCATGGGTCATCTTCGACTTGTATGGTGTGTTCCAGTTGTAAAATTAGATTCATGATGGGTTATCCTTTTCATAACAGCGTACTAAGTTTTCTTTCGGGCGGGTGATTCGTGTATGATCTACAGTGACTCCGAGTGAAAACGAAACCAAGCTCAATCTAAGATGGTAATGATTGTCGAGTTCGGGATTTCACAGCCACCTCTACCTTGTCAGCCCATAAGGTCGAACACATAAAGAGAATCGAAAATACTAAGAGGTCACAGTCTAACGTAGAGGAAGCTGGCAACCCTACGCGATACATGATGCACTGCCTACCTAAGCGTACCGGCGAGTGTGCAACGTCTTTGAAGCGAGGAGCAGCACTCGGGAGCTCTTTGCGAATGTTGAAACACAGTTGTCTTGACAAACTGCACCACAACATTTACAAGCGAGCAAAAATCACACATCTTACAATGGGATACAATAGTAGGTGTTTTAATCAACTGTCGCACGCCAGTTTGTCAAAACTTGCGTGAAACAGTTTGTAGTCGGGTCTCCCATACCGACTACGGAACACAATAGAAGGTATCATGAAAATATGTCCCACGCTAACATTTGCGACATTTGCGAGCAGGTAATCTCCACTGCACTATATAGCACAGTAGATGGTGTCTTGAGATACCGCCCCACGCCATAAATGTTTGCAAACACTCAGTTACTTTAAGAAGCCTACTGAAATTCCATGGTCATGATATAACTCTGTTTGAAGTGAAACAACTGACATGAACCTAAGTCGTTGGGTCAAATTTTCCCTTATCTAAGTACAATAAGACAATATAACGTCAGGCCTGCAGATTTTTGCTCGAATGCTGCAGCAGAATCGAGTCGCAGATTGTTCACTAGCAGCAACCCAGTCTTAGCGTCAGACAGGTTCCCATTCTATCTAGTGACAGAGCGAAACAATTAGCAGGAGGCAAAGACCTCAATAGACTCATAAAATATTGTCAGGTTTATGATGTTTGCTACAAGTTATTGCTAACACTGTATGCTAAGCTACACTGATACATGAAAAATAACACCTCCAACTATATCGTCGTATTCATTTAATCGTGAGATCAACTACGCTCCATCCCATCAAAATATCCTTGTCCGTTTTCATCAATCATCATCAATCTGACCCATACACCTTTGACTGCATCTCTCCGGGCGTCCGATAAACTTGGGCCACAATTACTATGACGGCCATTGAGCTCTCGCCGTTGCAGATTATTGAATTATTATTGCACCCTCTGGCTGAAAAGTTTGGTTTGAAAGAGTAACTGGGCGGGCGAGACGGCCTAATATGATGGGAATGGAGGCGATGCCGCCGTGTATGATGGGGATGGAGGCAGGGAGGCATACCACCACGAGGATGGAGGCCGGGTGGCGTAACGGGACAGGCATGGAGGCAGTGTGGACTAACATGTTAGGGATAAAGGCACCTTTGCCTAACAATGCCGGGATGAAGGGAGAGTGCTTTAGAATGACGGGGATGAAGGTAACAAGGCCGAACAACACTGAGATGAAGAGAGCGGGTGGTATGAGTATGGGGGAAAGGCGACTAGGCCTAACGATGCTGGGATAAAATCCACCGACCTAACACAGACCTAACAGGACGGAGATGAAGGCAGCGTGGTCTAATAGGACGGGTATGAAAGCTGCGTGGCCTAACACTACGGTAAAAATCACAGCGTGAGCTAACAATTCGGGGATGGCATCGAGGATAGAGGCAAGTTGGCCTAACGTGGCGGCGATTGCAAGCCGGGTGACTACGGAAAGGGGGTTGGAGGTCGAGTGGCCTAACCGAACAGAAATGGAGGCAGTTTGGCCTAACAGAGGCAGCGTGACTTAACATGACGAGTTGTGGGCAGCGTCTCCATGGAGAAAGGGTTGGAGGCAGGCTGGCTGGGTGGCTTAACAGGACGGGGGTGATAACTGGGTGGCCTAACAGAACGGGGATGAAGGCTGGACGGCCTAACAGGACGGCGATAGAGGCAGCGTGACCTAACAGGAAGGAATGGAGAGAAAGTGGCCTAACATGACGTGGATGACGGCTGCGTTGCCTGATATGATGAAAATGTAGGCAGCGTGGCCCAACAGGTTGGGATGTACGTGGCAGCGCGACATCAAAGATGCAGCGTTAATCCAAGACAGGTAGCGCGATATCAAGACACGCAGCAAGAGTCCGAAAAAGGCAGCGTGCGTGAGGATCTTCTGTAGCGCACGTGCGTGTAATGGATATTTCAATGTTGAGCAAGTACTGGAAAAATTAACAATGCTGTGAAGGTTCTGTGTAACGTGAAAGCCAAGAAAGGCCGAATGTTATTATTCAGAGGCTCGAGAACACATCTGCTGGTACAAGCCTGTTGACGCGATGGTTCTGTAATGGACGACAGTTAATATATGCACAATAAACATACCGTTATTCAGGTCATGTAATAATCGGGCACACAGCGCGTAATTTCTTTTCCCACCTGATAAACTGATTTCATTAGTGGACAAAGATCAGTATTGCCATCACACTCCAAGCGATCGTACTTCTCTAAGTCAATCACGGTAAAAAACTCGTTGAGTTGCAGGACAGCCCTTGGCATTCATCCAGAATAAGTTTTTAGCAATCAAATCCCAAGGCCAATAAGAGCATGAGTAAATCATTCCAAGCAGAGTTTAATCAGAAACATCATGTATGTACGAGCTCTTTAGCGGTAATAAAGAGTGTTTAAATTAGATCAGCTGTTCACACGTGGAAATACAACGTGTGTTTACAAGGTGGAGCCTCAATGTGACCTGAAGACTCTAATCTCATCTTGATCTAATGGAATAACCTCTTTCCACATCAACACCGCATCGGAAGTGGTCAACATCTGACTAATGTCTAGAAGGACAGATCACGCCTTTAGCCGAGATTGGCCTAATTGCACCATAACTATCAGAGGAAGTGTCTAATCGGAATGGCAGTTTTGTGTCAATATTGAGTAGCAGTAGGCCTAGGACGGACCGAAGGGTTCATTCTAACAGTGTTCCAAAATTTAATTTGCAGTACAACTAGCCCATCCTAGATCATCCCATGTACGATGAATCAAAGAAAGGACAGCTGGGGCTACTGAAAAGCGAAACAGCTAACGACTACCCGAGTGAAATCATTTGCTTGGAACAAAAGTGTTACAGTAGGTTACTCGAGTTTGACGTCGCAAAGTGAGCTGCTATGGGTGTCAATTACCAGACACAAGCCAGAATCAAACATGAACAAAACAGAAACATCCATAACCAGAAAACATACACACACTTTGAGACCCTACACAACATTCGCGCACAAGCATGCCAGCTTCAAATTGTACGCACTATTGAAAATTGCCTCCGTAAGTTTGAAAATAAGTGCTACTACAACTCTTGCCTATGACCATCCAGACATCCACAAAAAATCCATTGAAGTTGAACCTACCGTCACTAGAAAGGGAAAGCGATGTGTCGTGGATGATGATGTACGTAGATGTAAACATGGATTTAACTTGGAAGAGACGTAAGCCGTTGTGAGGCCGTCTTTGGTGAGTGTACTCGCGTGAATGGTCTACAATCATAAAGATTGAAAATGCGTGAACGTATACCCCTGAAACCGCAAAGCCAAGAGAGCTAAAAGCAATGTATCATTGAGTTGAGGTCATCCTCACACTCGATACACTGCCC
>SDVV010000105.1:0-40836 GCA_016164225.1 Gammarus roeselii | reverse complement strand
ACCTCAAATAAGAAGTTGGCTGTCGATCATTTATTATAATATTATAATTTACAATCTGTATGTGTACATGTATGATGGTATATTGTGAATTCCATTCAGTTCGATGAAGGCGAGCCAGCAGCACTCTAGAGATGAGTTGCGATGTATTCTTTTTCGATTTATCAAACTCATGCACATGTTTTTTAAAAGATTTTCAATAACATATATTGTGAATCATGTTTTGGAACACAATGTAGCTACAAACCGGCCGCCGACAGATGAGCTGTCACGAATTCACTTTATCTCTTGATGTATTATACCTAAGTATTGAAAACCCATTGCTAGACGATGGAATTAAAATGATTTAATAATAATAATAATATAGAGATTGAACAGCCTTGGAGACATCACACAGCCTTGTCTCAGTCCCAC
Source organism: Gammarus roeselii (assembly GCA_016164225.1). Lineage (NCBI taxonomy): Eukaryota > Metazoa > Arthropoda > Malacostraca > Amphipoda > Gammaridae > Gammarus > Gammarus roeselii. The sequence goes on along the minus strand of SDVV010000105.1, from coordinate 40,425 downwards.
TTTCACTGAACCAATCACTCTCCATGCTTCCCACTCTGACACATTCTCGACTGCCAACATAGAAACTCTGCACCGCTTTCAACAGATTTCCCCCCACTCCATACAAACACAGTAGGAATTTGTTTAAATCATAAAGAATGCCTATAGCTTTTGACAATTTAGCTGATTGCTGTCCATGAGATTTTTAAACATCAGATGTTGGTCAAAATATACCCCAAGGAATTTAGTGCTGTCTATCTCATGAATTCTATCGCTTCCAATTTTTATCATTCTCACCTCATATAAGCGTAAATTAAATTTACGCTTATATGAGAATAATATGTAGCTAGTTTTTTTGCCATTAATTCTAATTTGGTTTGCAGTTAGCCACTTGTAAACATGCTAGAGTTCCTTATTAATTGAGGCAGTTAATGTGCTTATAGTGTTTGAAGGGATGCAAGATGATAAGGTACTATCATCAGTAAACAGTGTATACTTGAAAAATGACAATGCACTAACTATATTGTTTATAAAAATTAAGAACAGCAGGGGCCCTAAAATAGAACCTTGAGAAACACCATGACTGATATTGAGCATAGTGGGTTGGACTCCGTTCACACTTATTATTGTTTGCGGATGGACAGTTATAAAGTGAACCAATCACTAGTTATTCCTTTTATTATAAGACCTTAGTTTAGACAATAAGATTGAATGATCATCAAAGTCAAAGGCCTTACCAAAGTTGAGAAATAGCAAGAATACAATGTAGTTTGAGCTTATGTTATTATATAAATACTGCAGATGATTTGATATAGCTTGAGTGAGTTGTATTTTTATTGGCTCTGAAGCCGTACTGGTTTTCATGAAAGATACTGTTAACATTCTGGTAATGGAATTGTTGATTGTTCGTACCTGTAGTTTGTGCCTGGAGTTCGTACCTGGAGCCCCCGCCTCCCGCTACGATCCCCGAAACGAGGTCAGACAAGGAACCGAACCTGTAGGGCACAGGGAAAACAGGAGAACATGAAAACAGGAAAACAGGAGAACATGGGAGGCAAGCAAGGCATGCGCCAGTCACAAAGTGAAGATACCTGAGGCATGGGATGACAGGTGAAGATAATGGAAGTGTGCATGCCAGTCACATGAGAAAAATAACATGACAAAACTTACAACTAGAAAAACACAGGAAAAAACAGAAATACATTTATATATAGCTACTTAATACAACTAACAATGATATAGCTACTTAATACAACAAACAATGATATAGCTACATACATACTTCAACAAATGCACACACCCACATAAGATCAACAAGCAAACTGAAAGGATATATTTGTTCATACCAGTCACCAAAATAACTATATAAAAAGAAAGTCTCAGTCAGTCATAATAAAAGAAAAGAATGCAGTAAGTTATTAGCCAGACCTGAAACTTTTTGTACTATAGCATGAATAAGACTGTGAAATTTTAACTTGCTATCAGCAATGACACCAAGGTCACTATGAAACTCTACAAATGACATAGGATTACCACCCAAACTATATATACTGAACTGCATCTCCCAGGTTCAACCAATCAGTTTCCACCCACAGAAAAAACGCAGCACCACACACTTGCTGGCATTCAACATCAGGTTCCAAGATGAGGCCATATCATTAATTAGATGCAAATTCCGCTGCAAGGAAGCAACACCCCATCTTATGTCACCCAAGCTTTCTTTGGAAAACTGCAAGTACAATTTAAAATAATTAGCAAAGGCTTCAACCCCACATGATACAGATGAGGAGATAAAGTTGACATAAATAAGAAACAATATTGGGCCCAGTACTGAACCCTGTGGCACACGACTGCCAACAGCCCTGTGACCACTAACTGCTTCCCCACAAACAACTCATTTCTCTGGCAGTCAGGAAGCCAGTTGTGAACTATTTTGTGAACTATTTTCTTGAATATTTTGGAAAATAAGGGAAGAACTGAGGTGGGTTGATAATTTCATGTATAAGTCTTATCGCCACCTTTGTAAATGGGTGTCACTCTAGCAATTTTTAATGAGTTGAAATTTTTTCCATGAATTAAGGACTTGTTGACAATGGAAGCTAGGATTGGAGATAATATATTTGCTAATTTTTTATGATACTGATGGGACAATTATTGATATTTCCAGGTTTATTTTTTTGAGATGAGATAATTGAGGTAATGTCCTGAGCAGTAACTGTGGAAAAATATAATATTGACAAAATTGTTGTTTGATAGATATTTTAGAGAATCATTTTAATTGGTACTAATAGCATGGGGAATATTTTTCCCTGACCTTCACAAAGTATTCATTGAGTATATTAGCTTTATCTTGATCTCCTGAGTATTCGTTATTGTCAATGATAAAAATTTTCAAAAGCTGGTTACGTTTGTTGTTGTGTGGTCTAAGTATGTTATTGATCACCTTCCACATTTGTTTGAGATCTTTTTTGTGTTCAAAAATTTATTTTTGTAGCAAGTTTGTTTAGAAGATTGAATCAAGGCTGTAACACAGTTTATAAATTGGTTGTAAGTAACCTTATGCATTTTGCCTTGCAAGAACAAAGAAAAATGATTTTGTTTTTATTTCTGGTTTAATAAGAGCAGTAATCCTGGGTCTTGCTATGTCTTTTTGAGAGACTGTTTTTGTTTTGGACAGCAAGAATTATAACTTTCATCTACAAGAGAAGTTAATCGTTTGATAGCAAGATCACAGTCATTTCCATTCATGATTTCAGTGAAATCATGTTGATTCAATTTGACATACAGATTTCCTATTGTTACATTATTTATTAATCTGTATTTAATTTGCCTATATTTTTCATTTGCTTCAGAGCGGATTTGTGATGATGATATTATCTATTAGGGTGGCCTTATCTTTGACTTAGTCATCTCTAGTTGGTTTTGATATTAGTGGTAATAATGCAAGGCTGTTAATTGGGCATTAGAGTTCTAAAGCATTATTGTTGATAACCTAATTCATAATATCTATATTAAAATCTGCACATAAAATAAAATTATCAGTCTTTATGTTGTCACATGATTGGATAAATTCATCTAATTTGTTGATGAATAGATTAGAGTTAGCAAATGGTGGCTTGTAAGCTGTTGCTATGATCATACATATATTTTTCAATTTGATTTCAACAAAAAGTGATTCAATGCATGGCATACTGACAGTACAATAGTCTATAATTTCAGAGGTATATTTATCAGAAATATAGGTGCTGATTGCTAATCTGCATCTACCATCAGTTCTGAATGAGGGAAAAGAGTTAAAGTTTTTAAAATAAATTGAATCTTTTGTGTCCTCTGGGAGCCAGATTTCTGTGGAGCTGATTACATTGAAATTACAATTTAATGATTGAACAGATGAGTGAAAAATGTCTCTTTTAGGTAATAGTGATCTGATGTTCTGGTGTTTTTAGTATTGCAGTCTAATCTGTTAGAAGTATCTTCATTATAATATTCACTCTTCCTTTCAGTATTTAGATCAGGGTAAAAAACATTCAAATGGTTGGTATCAGGGTTGATAAAGTCTAACAAATTATTGTACAGGCTTATTGTAACCGCTAGTATCTAACCTTGGAAGAGTAAAATAATACAAGAAAGTTAACACAGAATCTTCTTTATGAAAGTAAGAAGATCCATGGTGATAATGAACTAAAGTGAGGCTCCTCTACACCATGGATATATTTAACATATCATATATTTTAACATATCATGACTGTTAGCTATGAAAACTTAATGAAGAAGAAACAAGAAAGTAAAATGCATAACTGCACAAGATAATGAACGGCAGTTGTGCATTATGGTTAGTTTGTATAGTATTCAGTTACTGTTGATAATGAGGACTAGTAATTTTTATTTCTGCAGGAATAACAACAGAATGAATTAGTTAGCATCTTGCAGCAATTTTAAATGAGATAAAAAAAAGTATTAATTGTTTTTGAAAGAATCTAAGTACCTTTTGATGGGGTGGGAAAGATGAGAAAAAATCAATCAGTTAAGGTCATTCAACATTACCAAAAAGCATATTACAATGAGGGATGAAGGATACAGAGGTTACTGTGCACATGTTGGCCAGTCCTTTACGTATTTCTCGGATGTACAGCCTATGTGCTGCATCAGGAGTTCATCCTGACCACCACATGTTGGAACTTGGTCTTCTGTCCTTGTCGAGGCTCTCATGGCATTGGCACGTGGGCGTTCACATTGCCATTGTAGGACACGGGTGTCTTGAACTTATCCGGGTGGTCTCCTCTTGCCTTGCACAGGACAAACGTCACTCTCTAGCGGAGGGAAGTCAAACATTCATTGACTTAGAAAGATGGTTTAAAATCTTTATATGCTGATAGAATGTCATTCTTGAAGTCTCTCCTGCGTACATCAATGATGATGCTCCTTTAGTTGGGAGCCTGAGTTATGGGCTTCTTGCCAATATGATGTGAAGAAGAGCTGTCATCAGAACTCATTTGAATTCTAAGTTTATTACATATAAGGTGCCTGATAATTACCGAGCAGTTCTCACTCTCGGAGACCTTGGGCACCCCACTAGAAATTATAAGACAGTCCCATTTCTTGTAGGCTGAGTTAGTCAACCTGATCCTCGATAATATTGAGGCGATCACGTAACTCCATAAACTAATTGTCCTTGGTCTCCACCCTTGCCTGTAGGTCTGTAACCGTAGCAGTCAGTGCAGTGATCTCTTTGCTCTGCACGGCAACAACGCCCTTGATGCGTTGGACTGCATGATTTGCCGCTGCGATTATGATTCCAGCATGGGATCGGGATTCATGGGAGAGTTTAGATTGATTGCGTTCCGGAATGCGGAGTATTCTCCTTCCATCTTGGTGGTAAAAAATTATGTTGTAGACAAGAAGAATCATGCAAGCAACAGCGCCAAAAATAAAGCAGAGTTGAACACGGGCTGGAATTTGGTTGAGGGGAGATGAAGGGCCAAGTACGTATGCACGCGCAACACAACATAAGGCGGGGAGCCGGGCCGATGATCACAACTCAAGATGTTCACTCATTTCACTGATACTACAATAAATATGTCATTTAAGCTTACTTGGTAATGGTCATTATTGTGATCAATAGTTTATGGTGTTTTGGGAGAGGTTTCAAATTCAAATTCTCATGCTGGTAGACACATGACTCTGAAATCTGTAGCGTGTGTTGCGTGTGTCCACCTCCCATGCATCCCTTTACCCTCTAAGCATCTGTTCTCTTAGCATTAGTGTTGCCCTTACACTCTTAGGTATCTGTGTTATGTTTTAATTAGTTATTATGGTCGTTAAAAGTTGAATAAGACACGTATGTATGATATTGGATTGATTTATGATGTGTTGGAAAATCAATATAACACTCTTAATTGAACATGATTAGCTAATAGAAATATTTATGTGTTTACAGTAGTACAGAACCTTATGTTGAATGCGGAGGGTCAGCAAGTTTGACCACCCACCTTGTAAAAGAAATAAACAACACATATTGTAGGCAAAAACAAAGGCACTATTCAACAAACCTTGATATGTCTGGTACAGTATTACACGGAGACATCAAGATGCGAAAAACAAAGGAAAGCCTATGTTTGCCCAATGGGCATATTAAGGAATAACCAGACTGAGTCACGGTTCTAATAGGACATGCCTCCCTTGCTGTCTGGTTAGCCATGATGTTATCTCATTCCCAAGCTAAACCCGAAAGACCAAACATCTCCCAAAAAGGGGGCATACTCCCGCTTGAGGGGTTAAGATAGAACTCTCTAAATGAAGGAATAGCTCTACAGTTTGCTAAACTCAGGGGTGTGTCCCCCTGGGTTGCTCGTGTCACCCTGGGTTGCTCGTGTCACCCTGGGTTGCTCGTGTCCCCATGGGTCGCTCGTGTCCCCCTGGGTCGCTCATGTCCCCCTGAGTTGCTTGTGTCCCATTGGTTCATCACTAATTTCAGTCTTATAGAGATCATAGATCCGCCTCACATTCCTTGAATATCCGTGCACTACAAACGCCCTCAGACAGTCACGAGAGTAATTATATTGCCCCGTCCACTGTTGCATAACTTTCTTGGAGTTCTTCACTCAATCAGAGGGAATTACTGTTTGCCACAAGAATATATGCATGTAAAGTTTTTCATTAAGTAATCTGAACCTTGGTAGTTAGACATACACAAGTTTCTCATGCAGTGAGAAACTAAATCTCCACATATTAGCTATAATATATAGCTAATACATGAAGTGTAAAAACAGAGGGTTATAATGTGCTCTGAATCAATGCAGCTATTACCTTCCAACTGTTGGCTCCACCCTCTCCCCAGCATCAGCGCTACTCTTTATCATCAACTGTCTGCGCGGGCAGGATCAGTGCAGCCTTATCCTCCTTATAAACATCCCCCCCCCATGCCCATCATGTGTAGTCTTTACTATATAAGTATCTGTTTGCCCGGATCAGAATCTGTGCAGCCCTCACCCCAAGTATCTAACCCTCAGCATGAGTGCAGCCTTTTCCCTCCAAGTATTTGACCTTCCCTTGTCATCAGTACATGCCTTAACCCCGTACTATCTACCCATTCAGCATCAGTGTATCCCCTACCCTTCAAGTGTTTGCCTCCCAACCTCCATCATCAGTGCAGCCCTTACCCTATAAGTATCTGCCCTTCAGCATCAGAGTTAACTTTTACCCTCCAAGTTCCTGGACCACCAGCATCAGTGCAGCGTTTTATTAACGTGCTTCTGGTACCCTTGCCCCAGTGCAGCCTTTCCAACTGTGTTTGTGCCCTCAGAAGGCCCTGACCCGGACCTGCTGCCTGTCGGCCGTGCGGTCGCTTGATGACCTGGTTGCGGCTGGTGACGCGGACGGTTGTGTTACGGTGTTCCTATTGCCGCGGCTGCTGCATCGCTCCTCTGGGCCGGCGCCTAGGGCAGGTGAGTAGAAAGGACCTATAAAGTTATTTGACTGTTTTCATGCAAAAGGTTTCTGTTACCCATTACAAAGCAAGGAATACAGCCGCAAGGTCGAACCCCCCAAAAGGTATTTCAAAAAAAGCGCATCTCTCATTCCTCTCATGTGCTTGCACTCACGTTAAACCTTAGCCCTTTTGTCCTCCTCTCCTCTCTTCTCTCCTCTCTCCTCTCTCTTCTCTTGCCTCTCTTCTTTCTCCTCTCTTCTCTCTCCTCTCCCCTCTCTCCTCTCCTCTCTTCTTTCCTCTCTCCTCTCCTCTCCTCTCCTCTCCTCTCCTCTCCTCTCTCCTTTCCTTTCCTTCCCTTTCCTCTCCTTTCCTCTACTTTCCTCTCTTTTCCTATCTTTTCCTTTCCTTTCCTCTCTTTTCCTCTCTTTTCCTCTCCTTTCCTCTCCTAACCTCTCCTTTCCTCTACTTTCCTTTCCTTTTTTATCATTTTTTCTCTTTTAGTCTCTTTTCTTCTCTTTTCCTCTTTTCCTCTCTTTTCCTCTCTTTTCCTCTCTTTTCCTCTCTTTTCCTCTCTTTTCCTCTCTTTTCCTCTCTTTTCCTCTCCTTTCCTCTCCTTTCCTCTCTTTCCTCTCCTTTCCTCTCCTTTCCTCTCCTTTCCTCTCCTTTCCTCTCTCTTCCTCTCTCTTTTTCTCTCCTTTTCCTCTCCCTTTTTATCTTTCTCTTCCTTTTTCTCTCCCTCTTTCTCTTCCTCTTTCTCTTCCTCTCTCTTCCTCTTTCTCTTCCTCTTTCTCTCTTTCTCTTTATCTTTCTCTTCCTTTTTTTCTCTCTTTCTCTTCCTCTTTCTTTCTCTTCCTCTTTCTCTCTATCTTCCTCTTTTTCTTCCTCTTTCTCTTCCTCTTTCTCTTTCTCTTCCTCTTTCTCTTTCTCTTCCTCTTTCTCTTTCTCTTACTCTTTCTCTTCCTCTTTTTCTTTTTCTTCCTTTTTGTTTCTCTTCCTCTTCCTCCTGGAGGAGGAGGATGAAAAATGCCAAGTGGCCCCAGAGTCCATCTGATGGATCTCTCAGAAGGTGCCATAGTGCCAGGTTGTATCGTATGCCTTCTCAAGGTCGAAGAAAACACAACCAGTGTGTTGCTTGCGGTACAGGGCTTTTGGGTATCAGTCATAAGGCGTAATAATTTGTCCTGCGCTGATAGCATCTTTCGAAATCTGAATTGTAACGGGGAGAGGAGTAAGTGCGTCGGGACCTTTGCTACACACGAGGTGAGGGCTATAGGGCTGTAGCTGGACAATTCCTCGGTAGGCTTGCCAAGTTTTGGGAAAAAAGAATTCGCGTTTGTACACTTACTGATTATTAACCGAGAACCCCCTTCACAGTACAGGCTGGTCCCTAGTTTGTGCTGTGATCTTAACCCGCACGTTTATTTTACTTTGATATTGGTGGTCGCGTAACGTTAACAGCTAATAGGCCAGCAAGAGTGAGCCCCCAGACCCCTGGCGCGAACCAGGGAGCCAATAGAGAGGGCCAAAGACCAAGATTCCAACAGCCAAGAAATCGCATTGCACCGTCAGGGTTAAGATCGGCGACACCCTGTCACCATCCTATCCGCAAGACACGGGTGTCCTCCAAGGAAGCGTCTTCATTGTCATTTTTTTATACTCAAAATCGACCAGATAGCAGACATTCTCCCGCGTGACGGAAGATTGCTTTCATCACTATTCGTGGACGACTTACAAATAGGCTACAAGCAAGCTAGCCTCCTAACAATTCAACAGGAACTCCAGAAATGTCTAAACCTAGTCGGGAACTGGGCCTCCTTAAACGGATTCAGATTCTCGCCCTCCAAAACGAAAAGCATTCACTTTACTCCTATGCCCGGCTTACACCTAAAACCCGACCCAACGCTAAACAGCACTCTGCTAGTATACGAGGGTGGGACCCTAAACTCATATTGCAGCCCTGGAGATTCGCTGCAAAAAAAGCAACCCAACTTATCCTCTATGTAACGACTTTGAAATTCGGAACCGATATGGACACCGGCATGACGTTATTCAGAACATTAATACGCTAGCGCATTGACTATGGAACATTTTTTAACGGTTCAGCAGCCAAAACCATCCTTAAACCTAACTCCATCATAGTAAATAACGCCCTGCGTATCACAACCTTCGCGTTCCGTTCCACACCCATCATATCCCTGAACGTGCTTGCTAACGAGCTTCCTTAATTGCTCCGGAGAGACGAAATCTCACTTCAGTACTATTTCAAGATAAGGAGCTACATCATTAGCCCAGCACTCAGTGACGTCACCAACATTATTGATAAGCGCTTTTTTTGCGGCTAAGAAGAACATATGCCCACCTTCCTCTCTACGCGTGGACAACTTACTGACCTTGCTGAACATCAGATGCAAAGCAAGCAATCAATCCTTCATTCTCCTATCGAGTACTTCAAATCAACACACCAACGTGGATGATCAGCCCACCATTGGTCAACCTAGATTTGCAGACGTACCCGAAGCAACAACCCTAAACAATACGGACAGCCGAAAATTCTCACGTCTACTCGATGAACAGTACTCTGAGCACCGCCATGTATACACTGACGGCTCCAAAACATCGGACGGAGTTGGAGCTGCCGCTATAGGCGAGGGAACCTCGCGTTCGGCCACCCCAACCCAAGAGGCCTTTATATTCTCTGCACAGCTACACGCACTCGAACTTGCCATCTCCATTACAAAAAGCAATCCCCTCCCCAAAAGTGTTATATTTTCAGACCATCCGAGTGTTCTCACCCAACTGAAAACTCGGCACTTAGACCACCCTGCCCTTAGAAAAATGCAGCACGACCTATTCACGATGTCCGAGGCGGGCCAGGCGGTCGAGTTCTGCCAAATCCCTGGACACGCGGGAATAAAAGGAAACGAACGCGCAGATTCCCTCGCTGAACTGGTGTCTACCCAGCAAGAACAATTCACCTCTATACATTACCGAGACTGGTTCCCAGTCATCAACTCACGTGTAACCATCACGATGGAACGACTCTAGGCAACAGAGTGGATGAAAGATGCTTGCAGTTAAACCCTCCGTGGGAGAGTGGGACACCAGGTTTTCGAATAGGGGAGACCAAGTGTTCATTAACCGTTTATGCACAGGACACACGTGGATAACTCACAACCACTTAATGGATGCAGACATGGGACCGGACGCACCACCATGCCCCTGTTGTCAACAAGTGGCCATCAGCTGTGAAACACTAACTTGTGGATTGTTATGCGCTCGCAGCTGCCCGACAAGCCTTCATGAGCCCCTGTGCAACCTGCAACGCCTGCTCACAGAAGCGGGCCACTGAAAAAAACTGATTACTTTCAGAAAGCACACAGGCTTTTATGAAACCGTGTAAAAGTAACAAAGTCTGAATCATCTCTGATCCCAAACTCGCTGTCCTCCCTGCATATTAATTGAGAATTTTAACTTCAACTTCGTGCCCGAAGCTGTGCAGAATCAACAGATCGTCTTGTCCTGAGGAGGAGCACTTGGTGACTGCAAGTTGGAACTCCGGTGGAGAACGGAGGAGGCTGCTACCACTCCTCTACGCTAAACCTACTGTGTCTGCATTGAACCTGCTCTGTATATATGTTTAATTTACTTTGTATCTATGTTGAATTCACTTTGCATCTATGTTAAATAACTAAGTCACTCACTCGGCTGAGAATGAACATGATACTAAGAGAGGCAAGTAATAGTATATAGCTATTTGGTAAACTTTGATGAATTTGGAGGCATGAAGCAACAAAGAAAGGAAGTAGGCAGCGCACTACAACAGAACCACACTTTAGACGTGCGTGTGTTCACATTTATGGATGATACGAATGTCCGCCATGTTTTTTTTCGAGATCGGAAGCATGTATTTCGTGCTTTTGCCGTTCCTAGCTAAAGTGTATTTGTATCTGCTTCTGCTTTTGTATGCCAGTATAGATTGAATGCACGCTTCCTCTGTTGTTTTGCTATTTCACAAAGGTCACTTCACACAGGGTGTTCTGATTTTACGCGGTGTTCCCTTGGCTATAGGGATGCTGCGGTCTGCAGCGTGAAGGACAAAATCGAAGTTTTCCACCATCTCGTCACAGGATATATCCTGAGGTGGGAGAGGTGTTGTGGTATAAGCGGTGAATAATAGCAAGGTAGCTTTACGCATTATGTATTGTCGAGTGGTAGAAGTATCTTGAGGATGGAGAGTAGGGATGGTGATGGGTAAGTGGTCACTTCCGTAGGGCTGCTCCAACACTCGCCATGCAAGGTCTGGGGAGAGGATTAGGGAACAGAAGGATAAGTCAATAGCCGATAACCAGACTGCCTGGGTATGGAAGTGCGTCGGTTCTCCAGTATTAAGGAGCACAATGTCGTAGACAAAAACAATGCCATGACGTGTCCTCCACGTCCATTAGCTATGTCTACCTCCCAGAGGGAGTGAGTGTTTAGCATTAAAGTCACCTACAAGAAGGTAAGGCACAGGGAGTTGAGCAATCAGGTTGAAGAGTAGTGCACATGAGAGAAGTTCATTGGGAGGGATATATAGAATACAAATAGTGATGGGGCGTTTGAGGCCCACTTTGTGGGCCTGAGCTTGCGGAGTTGTTTGTAGAGGGGTTGCAGTGCATGTGAGTGCCTGATTTACTATTGTAGCTAGGCCCGTGCCCGGTCGAGCATCGGCAGTGGGCGAGATGAAGTGGGCTTTATACCCACTGGGAAAAGATGGTTTGTACAGCCCCAGGAGAGTTTCCCGTAGACAAACTACCTTTGCGTTATAGGTTGGGTTAGTTTCATTAATTCAGCATAGTTAGGACAAAAGCCTCGAATGTAATTGAAGGACGAGTGTATCGATCATTGTAGTTTAGGTTATAGACAGTCAAAGGCTTGAGTTGATGAAGTCTTGTTCAATTTCATTTTTGTACAGTCATTCAAAGCCAGTCGGCCGCGCTTGACGAGTATTGCTGGAGCTTCTTTAGTGGCTACCAGTCAACAAAGGGTCATCTCCGCTTGGATCATCATCGTCCAAGTCAGAGCCAGTGCACTTAGCACTGGTCAGTGGCAAGCGAGTTTCTCCGGCTTTGGACGATGATAGGGTGGGGCGGCTATCACTCAATAATGTGTTCGGCGCATATCCCTTAGGATTGTTATCTGGAGTGACTAAGCGAGGTAGAGTCGGAGGGGTATTTGGTGCCCTAATGAAGGCACCAGCATTACAGTTGGGTTGAGGAGTAACCTGGCTGGCCTGCGCGACTGCCAAGAGAAATCTTGCTTGGGCTTGAAGTAAGGTGGGTTTGGTCGTTGGTGACGGATTACGGGCTTTCATCCTGTGTCCGGGGCCCCCTCCACCCACTGCCATCCCGTTTCTCAACGACACGTCAAGGGCGGGAAAGCACAGTGACATTTATTCATTGCACCCTCTCTCGCTACCTCCACTTTCAAATCTCCTTCCTAACGCCTGCTTCACACCATCCATCCACCCAAACTTCGGTCTACCTCTAGTCCTCGGATACATCGGAAGGCAATTCAGGTACAGGGACAAGGAGATAATCCTAACCCTGTACAATACCTTAGTTAGACTACTATTGGAGTATGCCGTCCAATTTTGGTCTCCGACCCTGATCCAAGACATCAAGAGACTGGAAAGGGTACCGGCCCGGGCAACGAAGATGATCTCATCAATCAGACACATGGGGTATCAGAGAAGATTAAGGGAACTGGATCTCTTCACCCTCGAAAAGCGTAGGCTTCGAGGACAGCTAATTGAAACCTTTAAAATCCTGAAAGGCTTCAATAATATAGAGTACAGAAACCTCTTCACGCTAAATGACCACCCCACCAGGAATCAAGGGCTGAAACTCCAACCAAAGGTATTTAACACCCGACCCTGCGGTGACCTGATGACCTACAAAATCATCTACGTCTGGAATAGACTTCCGACGGCAGTGACTGCGAGCGAATCAGTGGAGACTTTCAAGCGTAGGCTAGACAGGATCCTCCCTGAACTCGACTATCAGTGATAGTAGCAAAGGTATTTAGGACAGACTGGAGAGCTAAAGGGGCGGGGGGCAGCTGGCGGGATCTGCACTGTGTAGCAGCCCCCAACGCCCCACTGGCATCTCAAACCCGGCTGCGGAGATGGTGAGAACAGCCTTGGAAGCAATGACTCAGAGCAACGCAACCCTCGTGCAGCGCACGTGGGTCAAACGGGGAACCCCCTGTGCTACCCCAGAAAAGTCAGCATCCAAAGCTACGACCACCACACCAGCCCCACACAACACATCGGACAGAATGGGTCAGGCAATAGGCCGACCCGAGAGTAGCTGGCCACTTGACCGTGGTGAGAGAGGCTAAGCTGTATCGCCCCACGATACAGTGAACCAAGCGCCATCGCAGTGTGCCAGGAGAGAGCCCTGCCCTAATATACCGGTCTCTGGTTGGGCAGGGACAGCCTATATGAAGGCCTCCCGCTACACTGCTCCCCACCCGTTCAGTATCACGGTGGTTACAGAACCATGGGTATGCTCTGCAGCACACAAAAACCCTTTGGGGTCTGTGTGACTGGAGAGAGTTACACATAGTGAGTCCCCCCTAGGGGGACTCCAGGAGGTTCACTTCAATGCAAATTGAAGGATGGGCAGAGATTGCTTCTTTGGATCTCTAGTTCCTTGTGACTCAAGGCCTACGGCCACTCGCCTCCGCTTTCATCACCTTTTTTACCAGTCTCCCTGTACCCATCCTCACCATATGCCCGAACCATCTCAGAACACGTGAATCCTCTCTGTCATCCAACTTTTCATCATCCCATTTGTAGCAATCGCAAGTAGAGTACATGAAAGTACGCTACCCTTGGGTACCCTCTCATCTTGGAGGTGAAAGTACAAAAGATTATTGCCAATTTTGGCCCTGAAGACTGCCGGAGGCAGTTTCGAAGGAAAAATGACAAGGGACCCCTGAGTCCCATTTGATGGATCTCGGAGGATGCCTTAACGCCAGGTTGTATCGTATTCCTTCTGAAGGTCAAAGAAAACACAAACTGTTGGTTTTGCTTGCGGTTCAAGGCACCTTGGACATTGGTCACAATGCGTAATAATGCATCCTACGCTGATAGCATCTTTCTAAATCCAAATGGTTGTGGTGAGAAAAGTGAGTTTGCTTGGAAGTGCCGGGCCAGTGGAGCATTCACTATCTTCTCCAGAACCTTCGCTACATACGAGGTAAGGGCTATATGGTGGTAGCTGCACAATTCATCAGTAGGCTTTGTGGGGTTTCAAGAAGGGCAGAACCCCTGCCTCCCTACACCGATCAGGATGAGAGTGGGTAGACCAGATTGTGTTGTTAATAAGACATCAGTAAGAGAGTGCAGAGGGATGGTGGTGGTGGAACATCTCGTAAGAAAAATAAATCTTCACCGGGAGCAGAGGGGTTGGAAGCGCAAATTCCTCTAAGGATTAGCCTAACAATTTATCCCATAGCAGGTTACATTTTGAATCTTCCGGTCAATTTTAACAGAAAAAGGACCATGCGCCACTTTACCTTATGTAAGTTTAGCTGATCTTGTAATCCTGAAATTACTTCATTTTATTATACTCCATTGTTTTGCTGACATTCACTTTAACTTACCTTTTTTCCCCTCTTGATCCCAGACCCATTCGTAAATGCACACCGTCTGCTCCCCCTAGCATCAGCAGGAGCACAGTCGCCTGCTCCACCTAGCTTCTGCAGATGCACAGTCGCCTGCCACGCATACCATCATCGTCAATCTCGGCTCTCTTCGGTACACCCTTCACCTCTTTCTTTTCTGCCTGTAGTCGTCACAGGCCACCACCGTTTTCGCCGGCAGCACTTCTCAAACGCTTTTCTTCTGCTCCACCGCCGTTTTAACCTCACTTATCGTTCCACCACTAGTAACTCTTCCTTCTACACCCGCCCACATGGCGCACGCCACAAACATTTCTCATATATCTAAAAACCGCATCTCAGAACGTTTCCCATTCTTTCTCAACGTTCTCCAGGCCTTGCCATCTCATAATGTCTTATACCTCCTTCAATGCCTGCTCGGCTCAACTTGCACATTTTTTAAGCAAGAATTAAAGATATATGCAAATGGGAATTAATTATTCAAGATTTCAGTATGATTTGCCATGTGTTTATAGTACTTGAGATTTTTTTGCTAAATTTGATTCGTACAAACGATTTCGTTCAGTTGCATATTTGCGCACTTTAACTTCATTATCTAACTTCTGCAGGTGTGGGCCAGGATTTGAAGCGTTTTTCTGTATCGTCGTTGCATAGCGCGGCCATTACCAGCCTGTCGTGGAGCGTCAATGGGCTGCGGTTGGTGAGCGGTGATGCCGCGGGAGGCGTGGGACTGCTGGAGCTGGACTACGACCAATGCCAGTGTGTGGGCCGTCGCCTACTAACTGAGTCCGCACCCGTGGTGCAGCTTGACTACTGGAAGCAGGTGGTTACTTACCCTAGCAAGAGAGGTTGGGGAGGCTTGAGGTCAGGTTTGATTTGAGTTTTAGAACGAAAATGTTCGAGTAGTTTCTCGAATGTATTCTATATTTTTTTGTCAATTTGAAGCATTATTTACATACACTCTCTTTGTATATGATTCCAGCTATCTACTGAAAGAATTATTTACTTCAGTCACGGCCGGTGCCACTAAAAAACCTTGGCTCTCTAACCTAATCTATTTACTTCATTCAATTGTAGAACCTGTCAGTATAGTCATGTAGCTAACAGACATTAGTTAATGTTGATTATGCTTAGACTATAATATCCTTTATTCTATGAACAATCTTTTCATGTTTACATCATCACAACCGTATTCCTCTTCAACGTAGCTATATCATGATTGATAAATCATGGTGCGCAAATTTGATTTGCTACTGATTATTAGCAGCATTAAAAATATAGTTAACGCTAGCAAGCAACTATTACCCTTGACTCCTCTCCAGGCAGTGGCAGTGTCTACCGAAGAGCGCTGCCTCGTGTACAGCGTCCTGACGGGGGAGGTGATGACGGTGGGAACTAAGGCTCGCAAAGGGCGGGGGCGGTATGGGGCCGCCTGGCAGCGTGCAAAGGCAACAGTTGTGACACTGAATGCTGCTGGCGAGGGTAGAGACAAAGGCGTACATTCCTCCTGCGAGGCCTCGAACCAGCCTGCCTCCAATACTGAAATGAACAAACTAATAACAAAGACCTCTGATGGAAGAGACCCTATTTGTAATTCCGTTCATTTGCAACACTGGGACACTGAGGTTCTGTGTAACAGTACCATAGATCAAACAAAGACAAAATCTATAGTCTCCACGGATATCTCAGTCGAGCATTCAACTTCAGGTATAGCATTTTCTGGAGGGACCTCATCAGCTGATATACAGCAGCCCCGAAGAGTTTTACCCTCTGCGACAAGCGAAGTCCTGTACACGTCGAGGCCAGGCCAGAGAGTGTGGCAAGCCGACAGCAGCGGCTCTGTCCACTCAACAATGCTCATCAAAGACATAGCCCTGGCCAGGCGGATACACGTCCTTGATGACGATCGGCCACATGATGCTGTGGATACTCCAAACTCTTTTAGATTCGAACTAATTCACACGCTAGACTCGGGACATCTTATCATGCATTCCTCTGACTCGTTGGTCATCTTTAACTCTTTGACCTTGTGTGTTGAATCTTATATTTATAGTAGCAATTTTATTAGGGATGTCTCTGTAAATGGAGGCTATATATTTGTATTATCCAAGAGCTCTAAGCTGTATTGCCTGAGTTGCAACCCCCTCAACTTGGGTCACAGCGCCATAAGCCTGAACAAAAGCAGCGCCTTCCTGGAGCCGCCTTCAGTGCCTCCAACTCTCAAGAAGCTGGGCAACAAGCTGTACGAACAGAGCAGCAACCTATTGGGCAGCGTGGCTAGGCTGGGCGGAGCCATCGCCAGCAGAGTATCAGAGACGGCGGCCGGGGGCGGTGTAGTGACGGGCCACGCCACTGAGCAGCAGCAGTACAATCGCAACCTCAGCGGGGAACTAAACTTTGTCACCAAGCAGAGGCTCGTAATGGATCCTTATTTTCTGCAGACACAGCGGCGGCACTCAGAGGAGGGCCTGCACTCGACAGGTGAGGCTGATCAAAAGGCAGTGCTGACAAATTTATAGATTATTTGAGGGGTGTGTGTTGCAGGGTCCTTGCCGGACCATTTGGAGCCAAAGGGCTGAGTTTGTTTTGTTGTGCATGAGACTAGTGTATGTGCGCCTTGCAGTTGCCAACCTTTGATTCGGCTTTGTGTCTGTATTTACTTCCCCGCGTTTACTGCACGTGTTCCGTGCACCGTACATTCGTGTGCCTGTTAGCCTGCCGGGGCACTGACGACGCCGCGCACACACTTGAATACTACTCTCTAAACACTGTCACCATGGGGACCTCGTTTCGGCGAGGCTGCCTCAGGGCAAGATCACCAGGTGGAGGAACGTGGCTAACAGGAAACAGATATAAACACTGGGCCGGATCGCTCAGAAAAGGGGGTGGCTGATAGACAAGCGCACCTCACACTCACACAACTTGGCCCTTATGCGCTAAATGGTCCGGCCGAGAGACCCCGCGACACACTCTCCGGGCATGATTGCGGTCCCGGGTCAGTGTCGGCAGCAGGGCCCGACAGTGTGACTGGTTGTTGTTGCTCAACCCCAACTCCCCATGCGATGGAGGAGCTACGGCCAGCGCAAAACCCGAGGCCCGTGAATCCACCGACGTGTGTGTGTTGGGAGTGCTACAGCTGGTGACAGGCCCTATATTAGGCCTGCACCCCTGAAGTAGTTGATGCTGTCGTGCGGGCGCTCCCATAGATCACGCACTGACGTGAAGTTATGGTTGAGCCTGCCGGGTGCGATGGTAGGGCACGACGTCATGACGTGCTCGACCGAATCGGGTGAACCCCGGCACCGCAAGCAGAGATCGGGAGGGACATTTTTCAGTCAATGCTGCCATGACTGTAGGGCCGTGCCTCGACAAGTGGACCCTGTCACCCCTGGGCAGCCCCAACTCCTCCACGTCCACCCCGGGCGGGTGGCTCTTCAAGATCGTGTTGACGCTGTGTTCATCTAATGCAAGAGCTGTGAAGTGTGTGTGTGTGCATCTGTTTATGCATAGATGTGTTATCTGTAGGTTCAGGAATGGTCGCATAAAGTGAACCTAAGTGTGATGCCGGTGCGTTATGTAGGTGTCGGTTGGTTGGGCGAGGGTCAAGTAGCTTGTGGTAGGGGTGTGTCAGGTCTGAGATCTTGTTGAAGAATTGGGTCCCTCTCATATCAAGATGATGCTAGAGAGGGAAGACCGTGGTTTCTTCATGCAAGTGTGGAATGGGAGTAGTCTGTGTGCAGCCCGCTGCGATGCGCAAGGCCGTGTTCTGTATCCTTTGCAGGGAGTTAATATGTGTGGGTGCAAGGTCCGAGGACCAAGCGGTTTTTGCATAGATAACGGGCCTGATCAATTGTTTGTATAGTGTTGTAATCGATTCCTTGGAGTGACCGTAGCAGGTTGTAGTGAGTACCCGAGACACGTTCAGTCTGGGTCTGGTTTTGGTGCCAATGCTGGCTACGTGAGGTTCAAATGTCATCCCCGTGTCATCAGTTACTTCAAGGATGGTTGTAGTGGGGAATGGGGGTGTTGTTGAGCGTGACATGGGGGTGGATGCGGTGTTCACTGTTATCCAGAGTCAACAGTGTGAGAGACGACCTGATTGCGGGCACCTTCATTCTGTTGTCCAGCAGCCAGACTTCAAGGGAGTTCAGATACTGCTGGAGGTGTGCAGCTGCGGTCTCGTGTTTGTGGTGTTCTGTAATTATTGTGAGGTCGTCCGCGTATGAGCTGATGTGGGTGTTGGGTTCTGTGGGAATGGTTAAATCGAGGCATTGAAAAGGGAGGGGGATAGCACGGATCCCTGGGGGACTCCATTGGGAAGTTGCGGATTCGCGAAGGCTTGTTGTTGTAGACTCTGTGCATGTCTACCGTATAGGAAATTAGCAAGTCACTTCTTATAATTTGGATGAATGTGGGTGTTGATTATTTGGTTTATGAGGACGTGTCTTGGAACTGTGTCAAAGGCCTTACTAATGTCGATAGCGCATACCAGGATTCGTTTGGCCGGCTTCTTTTCGTTCCAGATTCATGGATGGTCTGGGTGAGGTTGGTGAGGAGCGTGGTGGTGGAGTGTTGAGCCCTGAAACCGTGTTGCGTAAGGGAAAGGGTGATGTGTTCATTAATTTTGTTGAGAACCAGTCTCTCCAAGATTTTCGAGGGGTTTGAAAGTTGGGAAATGGGTCTGTATGAGGCTGGATCTGTAAGAACTTCGTTGGGTTTCAGGATGAGGATGATTTCAACTCGCTTCCAGATGTTGGGTATTGTATTGTGTAGTACGGAAAAGTTGAAGATGTCTGTGAGGGCCGCGATGACGTGTGGCCTTATATGTTCAAGGTGAATGTATGATATGCCGTCTGGGCCCGCTGCTTAGGAATTTTTGGTCTGGCGGAGGGCGGCTATTGCCATGGCTGGTGTGAAGGGAGTTTCCATGTTTGGATCAGTCTGCAATCTGTGTAGCTGTTTGAGTATCTTCCTGTTGTTTGGGTGGTGTGGTATGTGGCAAGTATTTGCATAGTGTTTGTTGAGTATGTCTGCTTGTTGTTGGTCTGATGGTATGGTATGTGTGTTGGGTGGAAGGATTGCCTCATGTGTGTCTATGTGGTTCGTGTTTGTGTTATTGAGGCTCCTAATGAGTTTCCATAATTTTGATGGTGAGGTTCGGAAGTTAGTGTTTGCAAGTTCGTCCCGCCATTGGTTCGTCTGTTGCTCCCGGATATCTGCATCTATTTCTGCGTTAAAAATTTGAATCTGAGTGATTTGGTAGTTACGGAAGAGGTTTCGCTGCTGAATTTTCCGCTTAATATTGGCCGAAAGGCTGGATTATAGCCGGGACCAACCCGGCGGGTATGTGTTGTCTGTCTGCGTGGTTGAGTACTGTGTTGAAGTGTTTTCTGGCTGTGTCGATTGATGTGTATTGGGTGATGATTAAGTCTTGTAGAGTGATTTCAATCGATGTTGTGTATTCGTCCCTGTCTGCTCTCTTGTAGTTACGAAAAGTGTGAAGGGGCTTGTTGTGGATTGGGGATCGAAGTTGGAAGTTAATGACAATTGGGAGGTGGTCGGATGACATGTCCTGGTGGACCGCCCACTGACAATTTAGCGCGAGGTTGGGGTAGCAGAATGAGACGTCGGGAGAAGTCGGTTGTGTATTGGGATTGAACGGCTTGCGAGTGGGTGTGTCTGCGTTGTTCAGTGTGATAAGTGTATCCAGCTGATCAACGTGAACACTGCCCCTCCGGTCACCTCTCTGCGAGGCAAACTAGAAGAGGTCGTGCGCGTTGAAATCATCTAGGGTGAAGGTGTTAGTGGTTGTGTTAAGGTAGTCTAGGTGGGGCGTATAGTGAGGTTGACATGAATTGGATAGAGGGATGTATATGCTGAATATATTGCATTATTTTTTGTGAATTTGTATGTGTAGGGCCCGACAGTGTGACTGGTTTACCCTCGCAGCGCTATGGTTATCGCCCCCCTCTCCCACCCACGGCGATCCCGTTTCTCAACGAGATGCCCAGGTTGGGAAAGTACTTCAAGGCAGCATCAAAACTCATCCATTCACATACATTCACCACTCACGCCTATTCACCCAAGTCTCTCCTCCCTAACGCCTGCTTTCCATTATCCGTCCAACCTAACTTTGGTCTACCTATAGACCTACTTCCACTCGCCTTGTTTTCCATCACCCTTTTTACCAATCTCCCTTCATCCATCCTTACCCTGTGCCCAAACCATCTCAAAACACGCGAATCAACTCTCTTGTAACTTCTTCACCATCTCCGTTCTAATTCGAACCACGTCGTTATTGATCCTGTCTCTCAGCGTCACTCCAGCCATGCTCCTTATACATTTCATCTCGAAAACATTCAACCTTCTTCTCTCTTCTGCTCTCACCCCTCATGTCTCGGCTCCGTAGAGCACAGTTGAGACAACTATACTGTCATACAACCCTCTACTCGCTTCCATCCAACGTCTTACAGCTCATTACACTCATCAGTGCACCCAACACTTAACACCCCTCCATCACTCGCGACTGCACCTTAGTTTCCATTAGTTCAGTCTTTTCCACATGGAAGCCTAGCTACTTCAAACACTCAACTCCCTCCAATACCTCTTCATTTAGGAAGGCACTAATTCTGCTCGCATCGACTTTCCTCGAGCATCTCATTACTTTACTTCTACGCACGTTCACTCGAAACTTCCTCCTCTCACACTCGACCAAACTCCGTTACTAGCCTACACAGCTTCTCCTCTGAATCCGTCACCAGTGCCGTACCATCCGCAAACAGTAACTGGCTCAACTGTTAGCACCGCCTGTTTGCTTCCAACAGCTCCAAGCCACGCCCCTCTCCTTCCAGGCTGTTCAATCTCCTGACCGCTCCATCCGTATAGAAATTGAACAGCCAGAAAGACATAACGCAGCCTCATCTCAAACCACTTTCACTGTGAGCCAATCCCTCACCTTGCTCCCCCATTCTCACACATGCTTTGCTGTCAACATAGAAATTCTGATCCGTTTTCAATATATTTTCGCCCACCCCATGCAAACGCAATACCCTCCACAGCGCTCCCCTGTCATCCATGTCGCAGGTCTTTTTTGAAATCCATGAAGACCAAGAACACATCCTTTCCCTTTGCAAGGTACTTCTCACAGACTTGTCTCACTGCAAAAATTTAATCGGCACACCCTCTGCCACTCCTAAAGCCACACTGTTCCTCTCCAATTGCGCTATCCGTACTATTTCTAATCCTTTTGAGTAGCACTCGCCTGTACAACTTACCGAACACACATAAACTGATACCTCTCGAGTTGCAGCATTCATATTCATCTCCTTTGCCCTTATTCATCGGAACAATGCAAACCCTGCGCCACTGAATCGGCACCACGCCCGTCACAAAATTCAGATTCAGTAGCTTCACCAGTCATTCGACGATCGTTACTCTACCCCTTTTCAGGCACTCAGTCGCAATGCCAACCAGATAAGGGGCTTTCCCTGCTTTCATCACCTTTATCGCCTCCTGCACCTCTTCCCTAGTAATGTACGCCACAAGTTTATCAAAATCTGCATCCGTGCACCTCGACCCACAGCAACTATGTCAGCCTTTCTGTCATCCTTGACATTCAACAACTTGAGATACTTGGCCCATTTTTTCCGTATATCACCACTTCCGGAGCGAAGGGGCTAGGAATCCCGTTCTCTGTAAAACCTTTCCTCAAAGACGGCAAAACGAGCGGGGGAAGGAGAGGCTCACGCCTCTCCGAACCCTATTGTTAGGGTCGCTGAATGTGCGTGGCTGTAGTACGAATTATGTAAAGAGGAAGATTGATTGGTGAGATGTTTGTGAGGAGGAAGTTGGATGTGTTGACGCTGAATGAGATGAAATTGAAAGGTAAGGGAGAATGTGAGTTTGGTGTGGTAAGTGGAAGAAAGTCTGGTGTGGAGGAAGGTTGGGCACGAGAAGGTGTGGTCTTGATATTGAGTGATTGGTTGGCTAGTAGCGTTACCAAGTGAGAGGAGGTGTCCTCAAGATTGATGTGGATGGAAGTTGAGTAGCGTAGAAAGACGGGTATTTGTGAGTGCTTACGGTCCTGGCAGCGAGAGGAATGAAGAGGAGAAGGAGCAATTCTGAGCTGACCTGAGTGAGTGTATTGAGAATTTTGGAGGTTATTCCAATGTAGTTGTACTGGGTGACTTATGTGAGAGCTGGAGATGTAGTGTTGGAGAATGTATTTGGAAAGTATGGCGTTCCCGGTAGAAATGACTGTGGAGAGAACCTGATAGGTCTTATGTATGGAACAGGAGTTGGTGGCCGGGAACAGTTTGTTCAAGAAGCGAGATATTCACAAGTACACATGGGTAAGAATGGCCCATGGTGCAGTGGTGGAGAGAGCACTGATGGATTTTGTGCTGATATCGATTAGAGTGGTGGGGAGGCTGTTGGATGTGCGGGTGTTGAGTGGTTAGGGTGGAGGAGTGTCTGGCATCTGCTGGTGGAAGGTAAATTAAGAGTGGAGCAGAAGTGGAAGGGCAACAAACGAGTGGGAGGAGAAGAGAGGTAGTGAAAGTGAGTGAACTGACTGTGAAAAGTAGAGCCGAGGAGTTCCAGCAGACGTTTAGGGAAGAATATAACAACGTGAGAGGACAGGACCTGGGAGATGTGGAGGAAGAATGGGAGGCGTTAAGGGATGCGTTGCTGAGATGTGCGAAGAAGGTGTGTGGTGTGCGCCGTGTGGGCGGGTGTAGAAGGAAAGGTTGAGAGTGGTGGAACGAGGAGGTCAAACTGGCGGTGCCACAGAAAAGAGGAGCGTTTGAGGAGTGGTTACAGGTGAAGTCGGTGGTGGCTTATGAAAGCTACTAAGAGAGGAGAAGCGGGTGGTGAGGAGAGCCAAAAAGGACGCAAATGCCCGGTGGGGCAGACGGATGTGTCAGAATTTTGAGGAGAACAAAAAGATGTTCTGGAAAGAGGTGAAGAGGGTGAGAAAGAGAGAGACCGGAAAAGAGGAAGTGGTTTAAGATGAAAATGGCCAGTTGTTGTGGGAAAGTGGTGTTGTACGGGAGAGGTGGGTTGAGTATTTTGATGAGTTGGTGAATGTCGAAGATGACAGAGAGACTGACAGTGTTGCTGTTGGTGGTGGTGCTCGGATGCCAGTTTTGGGAGAAAGACATGTGGCGGACATTACCAGGGAAGAAGTGCAGGAGGCGGTGGACGTGATGAAAGCAGTGAAAGCCCCTGGTTTGGATGGCGTTGCGACCGAGTGCCTGAAGAAGGGTGGAGTAACGATTGTCGAATGGTTGGTGAGGTTACTGAACTTGTGTTTTGTGGCAGGCGTGGTACCGATTGAGTGGCGCAGTGCCTGCATTGTTCCGATATATAAGGGCAAAGAAGATAAAATTGATGCTGCAACTCGAGAGGTATCAGTCTGTTATTTGCGGTTGGGAAGTTGTACGGGAGAGTGCTGATCAAAAGGATTAGAGACTGTACGGACTGCGTAATTGGAGAGGAACAGTGTGGCTTTAGGAGTGGTAGAGGGTGTGCCGATCAGATTTTTGCAGTGAGACAGGTCTGTGAGAAGTACCTTGCCATAGGAAAGGATGTGTTCTGGGACTTCATTGATCTGGAGAAGGCATACGACAGGATTGACAGGAAAGCGCTGTAGAGGGTGTTGCGTTTGTAAGGAGTGGGCGGACGTCTTTTGAAAGCGGTGCAGAGTTTCTATGTTGGCAGCCGAGCATGTGTCACAGTGGGAAGAGAGGTGAGTGATTGGTTCACAGTGAAAGTGGGACTGAGACAAGGCTGCGTGATGTCTCCCTGGCTGTTCAACCTCTATATGGATGGAGTGGTCAGAGGTGAACGCGAGTGTGCTGGATCGTGGCTTGGAACTGTTGGAAGCGAATGGGCGGAGTGGGCAATTGAGCCAGTTTCTATTTGCTGATGATACGGCCTTGGTTGCGGATTCAGAGGAAAAGCTATGTAGGCTAGTGTCTCAGTTTGGTAGAGTGTGTGAGAGGAGGGAGCTTCGAGTGAATGTGGGTAAGAGTAAAGTAATGAGATGCTCGAGGACTGTAGATGCGAGCAAAAAAAATTAGTGTCCTCCTAAATGAAGAGCTCCTGAAGGAAGTTCAGCGTTTTAAATATCTGGGCTTCCATGTGGAGATAACTGAACGAGTGGAAACTGAAGTGAAGGCGCAAGTGAAGGAGGGGGTGTAAAGTGTTGGGTGCACTGAAGAGTGTAATGTGCTGTAGGACGTTGGGGATGGAAGCAAAGAGAGGGCTGAATGAGGGTGTTGTTGTCCCAACTGTGCTCTACGGAGCTGAGACTTGGAGGGTGAGAGCAGGCAGAGAAGAAGATTGAATGTTTGAGGAGCATGGCTGGAGTAAAGCTGAGAAACCGGATCAACAACGACGTGGTTCGAATCAGAACAGGGATGGTGAAGAAGTTTTAGAACAGAGTGGATTCGCGTCTTCTGAGATGGTTCGGGCATATGGAGAGGATGGACGGAAGGAGATTGGTGAGAAGATTGATCAATGCGCAGGCGAGTGGCCGTAGGCCTAGAGGTAGACCGAAGTTTGGGTGGATGGATGGTCTGAAGCCGGCGTTAGGAAGGAGAGACATGAATGTGGAAGTAGCGAGAGAGCGTGCAATGAACAGGCTTGAGTGGAGAATGGTTGTGAATGGTTGATTTTGATTCTGCTTTTATGTGCTTTTCCGCCCTTGGCATCCCGTTGTCGGGATGGTCGTGGGTGGGGTGGACCCAGTCATTATAACGCGGCGGAGGTAATCCAGTGAAAACTGTCGGGCCCCGCTGCTGACATCGGATCCTCGGACTGCATTCGTGACCCGGAGTGTATGTTGCGGAGTTACCGGCTGGACCCTTCAGCACAAAATTGCTGAGTTATGTGAGTGTGAGGGTATGCGGGTGTCAGGTGCGCCTTGCCGTCGGCCACCCATTTAATCTGGGGGATGCGGCTTAGTATCTGTACCACTTCCAACAACACCCGGCCGTTTTCATCTTTCACCACCTCCACGTTTCCGATCGCCTTCTTTCTGACCCTCTTCACCTCTTTTCAGAACATCTTTTTGTTCTCCTCAAAATTCTGACTCAAACCTGCCCCACCTGGCATCGACGTCCCTTTTGGCTCTCCTCACCACCCGCTTCAGCTCTTTTCTCTCCACTTTATAGGTGTCCTAGGCCACCACCAACCTCGCTTGCAACCACTCCCTATGACTTTTATTTTCTCCGCCACCGCCAGCGTGACCTCCTCGTTCCACCACTCGCAGCCCTTCCTTCTGCACACGGCGCACACCACATAAATTTTTCGTAGATCTTAACAACGCATCTTGGAACTTCTCTCATTCTTCCTCCACCTCTCGCAGGTCCTGCCCTTTCACGTTGTCATTCCTCCCTCAACGCCTGCTGGAACTTCTCAGCTCTGCTTCCCGCATTCAGGTCACTCATATTCACTACCTCTTTTTCTCCTGTCACTCTTCTGTTTCCCTTCCACTTTTGCTTCACTCCTAATCTTCCTTCCATCAGCAGATGCCCAGACACTCCTTCACCCACCGCTCTCACCACCCGCACATCCATCAGCCTCCCTAACACTCCTCGAAATAAGGGCAAAATCCATCGGTGCTCTCTCCACCACTGCACCATTAGCTATCCTTACCCATATGTACTTAGGATATATTGCTTCTCGAACAAGCGGTGCCCACCCACCAGCTCCTGCTCTATGCACTGACCTATCAGATTTCCTCCACTGTCATTTCTACCAGTAGCGTCATAACTCCCCATCACATTCTCCATCACTACATCTTCAACTCTCGCATTAAGGTCGCCCAGTGCTACCACATTGAATTCAACACCAAAACTCTCAATATCCTCACTCAGGTAAGTCCAAAATTGCTTTCTCTCCTCCTTGTGCAACCAGGTCTCTACGCACTCACAAATGCCCATCTTTCTACGCCTAACTTAACTTTCACCGAAATAAATCTTGAGGACATCTCTTTCCACTCGGTAACGCTACTTACCAATCGATATCTAACCACGCATTCTCGTGCCCAATATCCCTCCACGCCCAACTTCCTTGCACTTCGCACGCCCAACTCACATTTACGCTTTCCTTTCAATTTCGTCTCAGTCAGCGCCAATACATCAAATTTCCTCCTCCCAAACCTCTCACCATTCTCTCTCATTTATGCTTCTTTCGTTCTACAACCACACACATTCAGCGACCGGAACAATAAGGTTTGGAAAGGTCTGAGCCTCTCTTCTTTCCCCTGCTCGTTTTGCCAAGTTTGAGGGAACTCTTTACAGAGGAAGGAATTCATAGCATCCGCCCCTATTGTTGTTGGTAGCTTAGCCCCGGTTCCACCTGTCCCAATACCGCAATCCACAACGGCGAAGATATAAAACAGAGTGGGTTGAGAGACCTTTGCTGGGGCCGAAGCCCCAGACGCCGCCACCGCAGGCAAGACATCTTGATGGGAGTTGGTCCAACTGACACATGTAGGCTCCCTAGTGGGCCCCTATTACTCGCCTTCTGCGACACGCAGGAGTTGTGGTGGAACAATTCTAACTCCCGGCTACAGGGCTCTCCTTTTAGTCGCCTTCTACGATACACAGACCTTACGGTATCTCGATTCTAACTATGGCTACAGGGAGAATTTTGGCAAGAGAAAATTTGTGCCGTGGACTCGAAGGAGTTTCTGTGTAATCCTAGTCTCGTGGGTGTCGCTTAATATTTGCAACGGGGCACTACTGTATGGCTCAGTTGCTCCGAAGTAGGTCGCAACAAATAGAAAGGCTTGCAACATCGAGCAATAACATCTTGAATTTGAGAACATCTATAACTTTAATTGTTGTCAAGCTAACAACCCTGCGGCGGTGGATTAGAATTCTGCTACCGTAACATCTTACATGTCGTAAGAGGCGACTAATAGGGTGCGGAGCGAAGGAGCTAGGGACCCATTCCTCTGTAAATTCCTACCCCAACGACTGCAAGACGAGCGGGGGGGGGGACGAGAGGCTTACGCCACTCTGACCTCTAATGTTAATTTTGCTGAATGTGCGTGGTTGTAGTACGCATGAAGCAAAGAGGAGAAAATTTCGTCACATGTTTTGCGAGGAAGAAGTTTGATGTATTGGCGTTGAGTGAAACTAAGTTGAAAGGTTGGGCGTGGTAAGGGAAAAGACATCGGGCGTGGAAGAAGGTCGGGCATAAGAAGGTGTGGTGTTTATATTAATTGATCGGTTGGCTAGTAGCGTTACCGAATGGAAGGAGGTGTCATCCAGATTGAAGTGGGGGGAAGTTAAGTTAGGTATAGAAAGATGAGCTTCCAGTCCTGGTAGCGAGAGAAGTGAGGAGGAAAGGGAGCAATTTTGTATTAACTTGAAAAAGTGCATTGAGGGTTTTGGAAGGCAACACAAAGTGGTTGTACTGGTGACCAAAATGTGCTAGTTGGACATGTAGCGGTGGAGAATATGGTAGGGAGGTATGACGGTCCCGGTAGGTAGAAATGGCAGTAGAGGTAACTTAATAGGTTTGAGCATGAAGTAGGAGCTGGTGGTTGGAAATAGTTCCACAAGTATTTAAGGGTAAGATTGACTGTTGGTGCGGTGCACCATAGCTGTTGGATTTTTTGCTGATTTCGAAGAAACTGGTGGAGAGGCTGTTCGATGTGCAGGTGTTGAGAAGGGGAGTGTAGAATTGTCTGAACATCTAATGGTGGAAGGAAAATTAAGAGAGGTCAGATGTGAAAAGGGAACAAAAGAGTGGGAGGAGGATGCGTGGTAGTGAAGGTGAGTGAAGTGAATTTGGCAAGCAGAGCTTGAAAGTTCCAGCAATATGACAGCGTGAGAGGGGAAGATCTGGGTAATATTGAGGAAGAGTGGGAGACGTTCTAAGATTTATTGTTGAGATGTGCAAAAACTCTGTGTGGTGCTCGCTGTGTGGGCGGGTGTAGGAGAAAGGTCTGCGAGTGGTGAAACGATGAGGTAAAATTCGACGGTGGCGCAGACGAAAAGAGCCTTTGCTGAGTGCTTGCAAGCGCGGTTAGTGGTGGTCCATGACAACTATAGAGAAAATAGAAAGAAAGGGAAGTGTGTGGTGAAGAGCCAAGAGGGACGCTGAGGCTAGGTGAGGTAGGCGATTGTGTCAGAATTTCGAGCAGAACAAAAATTGTTCTACAAAGAGGTAAAACGGGGTATGAAGAGGAGTTGGGAAAAAGTATAAACGGCCGGCCGTGGTTGGAGAGTGATGACGTACGGAAGGGAGAGGTGGAGAGTTCATTGATGAGTTGTTAAACGTTGAGGATGTCAGTGAGGCTGACATTGTTACTGTGAGTGGTGCTGCGCTTTTGTCTGTTTTGGGAACGAGACTTCTTGCGGAGATTACTCATGAAAAGGTACAGAAAGCGGTATAGGTGATGAGAGCATGGAAGCCCTTGGTTTGAATGGTTTTGCGACTGAGTGTCTGAATAAGGGTGGAGCTAATACAGAGGATTAGATACAGTACGGAAGGTGCCAGTAGCGAGGAACAGTGTCGCTTCAGGAGTGGTAGTGGGTGTATCGATAAAATTTTTGCTGGGAAACAAATGTGTGTGAAGTGGCTTGCAAAGGGAAAGAATGTGTTCTGGGCCTACATGGATCTATCGAAGGGCTACGATACGGTTGCGTTGGTATGGAGCGGTGGCATGTGTCCGAGTGGGGAGCGAGGTGAGCGCATGGTTCCCAGTGAAAGTGGGACTGAGACGAGGTTGCGTTGTCTCCCCGGTTGTTAGATCTGTTTATGAATGGTATGGTTAGGGAAGTGAACGTGAGTGTAATGGGCCGAGGCTTACAGATGTTCGGTAATAATGGGCGACGGCGTCGTCAGTTGAGGCAGTTTCTGTTTGCCGATGATACGTCACTGGTGGCAGATCAGGGGTGCAGTTGTGTAGGTCAGTGCCGGAAGAAGAAAGCTGCGAGTTGACATGGTTAATATTAAAGTTATGAAATGTTCGAGGAATGAGGGTGCGAGCGGAATGAGCGTCCGCCTAATTGGATGGGTATTTGAGGAAGGTCAGTGTTTGAAGAACCTTGGGTCTCATCTGGAGAAAACTGAACTAGTGAAACGGGTGAGTTCAAGAGAAACGGAAGGGTGTAAAGTGTTCCGTGCACTCAACTTCCAGCAGTAGTTGTGAACATCGATACAATCAAAACATCCAAGTCGCGGCTCGACAAATTCTACCAAAAGTGTCGTTAATAAGTCCCAGCTACGACACGCTTATCAGGATATTTAATGAACGTTTTATCGCTCCCGTGCCAATTAATAACGGAGCTGTGCAGAGAACTCTCTAGGTAGCATAGGTTGGTCCTTTATTTGGGCTGGGACCTTAAACCGCACGTTTGCCTGCCTAAATTTGGTCGTTCAAAGTATTTTAAAATCGTCAAAGCCGGTCAAGAGCCCATCAAGAGTGAGCCACCCTGGCCCCTGGCGTGAACCAGGGGTCCGATGAACCGAAAGAACAAACCTCAGGCAATACTCGTCACTTACTGTGTGGCACGATGTGGATGGCATCCCGACGGCAGCTCGGAACACGACCTCGTCGCCCATCTATAAGAGAAATTTTAAAGTTTAGCTGGGTCATGCATCCCTCAATATTTGTCTTCAACCTTGATTCCAAAACCGTGGTGTTTCGCGGAGGTGCATGAAGCAAGAGCTAGGCGTGAAAGGGTGTACAAGGCCTCCCTTCGTGCACGGTCCCTCGGGAACCAAATAGCGTTGAAAAGGGTGTATGCCGTATTTCGCAAACTTGAAGTGGAGAAGAAACGAGAAAGCTGGACCCAATTAGTCGACACTATTTACCGAAACACTCCCCCCTTCCAGGAGTGGGAAAAAGTCAGACGCATCCAGGGACGCCCCGAACGACCTATCCACATTCTTCCAGACGGAGGCACCATCTATTCTTCCTACGCGGGAATTGCGGATAAACTAGCGCAGACCTTAAGCCAGATACCGCAATCGACTAGTTACACGGCTGCTTGGCAATTGGTGAAAACTTGAGAAAGTGAGCATATTGATTTTACTTCCACAAACCAAGAATTCTACAACAAACCTTTTTTTCTCCATGAACTAAAGTATGCTATAGAACATAATCGGAAACTATACCCGGGCCGGACCGCGTGCACATCAATGTGAGCAAACGTCTCTCTCTGAAGGTGGGGGGGGGGAAGTGGATGGATGATAAGTCATTTTATAGATCATTATCACTTTATTGCAGTATTTTATAATTTCCTATTTCGTGGGCTCTATTATTTATCTATGCCCTTTTTTTCATGGTTATGAATTTTGCAATGGGTATAATATATCGAGGCTATTTGAGACTAGGTGACTTGGGGAATGGGGGGTACTCGTGGCCCCCTTCGAAACTCGAGAAACCCCAGGGTTTCGGGAACCCGGGGTACTTGGAAGACCAGGAGGATTTGAGGAAACCCTTTGGATCCTTCTGAGGCCCTTTATGACACCCTTGAGACCCTTCGGGACACCCTTGAGACCATTCGGGGCACCCTTGAGACCCTTTGGGACCCCTTTGAGACCCGTTGGGACACCCTTATGGACCCTTCGGGACCTCCTTGAGACCCTTTGGGACCCCCTTGAGACTCTTTGGGATCTCCTGGAGACCATTTGGGACACCCATGGTGACCTCCTTTAGATCCTTTGGGACCCCTCTGAGACCCCTCTGAGACCCCTCTGAGACCCCTCTGAGACCTTTTGGGACTCCCTTGAGACCCCATTGAGACCCCATTGAGACCCTTTGGTACGCCCTTGATAACCTTTGGGACCTTCTTGAGACCCTTTGGGACCTTGAGACCCTTTGGGACCTTCTTGAGACCCTTTGGGACCTTCTTGAGACTCATTGGGACCCCCTTGAGAAACTTTGGGACCCTCTTTAAACCCTTTGGGACCCCCTTGAGACCCATTGGGACCTCTTTGAGATCCTTTGGGACCCCCTTGAGACCCATTGGGACCCCCTTGAGACCCATTGGGACCTCCTTGAGAAATTTTGGGGCCTTTTTGATGCCCTTCTGAACTCCGGGACGCGTGCTTCCCTCCCCTCACGCTGTAAAACCTATGCACTGAAAAATGTAAGTATTTGAAATGCTCGAGTAGAACAATTAGCTATTACAGTCCACGGATTACTGACACAGAGGGGGAGAGCCGCGTCGAGGCTGGCCGAGGTTCGTCGAGATCAGTCGGAACACGTTGAGACGAGTCGAGTTGGGTGCGACGAGTCGAGTTGGGTGCGACGAGTTGAGACAAGCCAAGATGAGCTGAGGCGAGGAAATCGAGGGACCCTGGGAGCTCGAGCGACTCGGAGGATTTGGGTTACCCATCGGGACTAATCGGGCTTTTTTGGAACCCAAAAGACCTATGCACCCCCTGCCCCCACACCGTTCCCATCCTGAAATGCTTTAGTGGAAAAATGGGTTGTTACAGTCCACAGGATTACCGGCGCAGAGGGGGAGAGCCGCGTCAAGGCTTGTCGAGATCAGTCGAAACATGTCGAGACAAGTCGAGTTAGTCGCGACGAGTCGAGACTGGCCGAAATTCTTCGAGACAGGCCGAGATGAGCTGAGTCGAGAGGACTCGGGGACCTTGGGGGGACCCGGGAACTTGGGTTACCCTCCGGGACCCATCTGGCTCTTTGGGGACCCGAGGGACTGATTCCCAACCCTAACCCCCTAAGCAACAAGTGTGATGTCAGTAATCTGAGCAGTTTTTCATCCCATGATGAACCAGCCCTGTTTTTCCTCTTCACGATCCACAATTTTGTCATCTAAAATAATGCTAATGTATTTGTGCGAGAGCTCCTGTTTGTGTTGACCTTTACCGCGTAACTATAAACCTTGTGGTGCGTTGCGGTTGGAGTTGATCTGATCCGTGAAGCCGTGGACTTCGTAACAATTTCGACGATACTTGCTGTTCGCACTGGCGTGTGTACATATTACTCTTGAGGTTCCGAGGGGTTGGAGGCGGGATTTGTTTCGTCTGAGTCTCTATCTTATCTGAATAAAATAATTTTACTGTATCTGAACTGAACCGCGCAGCTGTAAACCTTGTGTCGCGTTGTTGTCAGAGCTTACTTTGTCTGTGTAGCCGCAAACCTTGTACCAATCTCGACGATGCTACCTGCACGCACTGGCGTGCATACATATTGCTCTTAAAGTTCCATATGATTAATGGCGGAGATCAGCTTCGTCTAAACTTTTTTCTTGTGCGCACCAGCGTGCGTGCGACACGACTGCAATTTCAAAATGTTCTAACCTTGACAACGTTGTTTTTCTCGTACGCCGAGGCGTGCGAGCTTACTGGAATCCATGATCGTCGAGCCCTACGGGGGAGCCTGTTATGATTCACGCTGAAGCTCCGGTGGAAATGAGGCTTGAATCAAATCTCTGAAGGTGCCCTTGAATATGTATCAAAGTATTTAACATAATGTATCCAAAAGATTTTTTTTGCTGACCAATGGCGAAAATCTGTAATCCTGCCGATACCCAAATCCGACAAATGCCAGTGATCCACGCAACTACCGCCCCTAGGTCCCTACCAGAGTCTTGGGTAATACGATGGAAAGAATGCTAAACTCACGCCTTACTGACGACCTTGAACTGCATGCAGGCTTCATCATCACCTCTTGCGACCAGAATTAGATATTAGACAGGCTTTATGCCACGAGGAACATGTGGTTTCCTTATTTTCGAAGTTAGAAAGCATGTGACACGGTCTGGCAGTAAGGTATCATGGAAGATTTCCACTGCTAAGGCCTGAGCGACCGCCGACCACGTTTTAATCACCAATTTCTGCAAAATCGTACCTTTCAGGGTAAAGGTCAGCGACACCATGTTACGAACGTATTCGCATGAAATAGACGCTCTTCCTCAGGGAAGCGTCTTCAGGGTCACTCTTTTTATCTTCATAACCCACCAGCAGCCGGCGTTCTCCCCCGCCACTGAAGACGTGAACGACTTTCAAATAAGCTACTTACACTCTTGTCTTTTAACAATTCAACACGAACTCCAGAAGTATCTAAACTAAATCGTGATCTGGGTTTCCTTGAACGTATTCCGATTCTTGCCCTCTAAATTTAAAAGCATGCGTTTCTCTCTCCTTCCCGGCTTACACACGACGCCAGCCCTAACGCTGCACAACACACCTCTAGGATATGGAGAATTCATAAACTTCCAGGGTTTAGTATGGAACCCTAAACTCACATGGCAACCTCACATTACAGCCCTGGAGACTTGCTGCTGTAGGTCAACCGCACTTATCCTCGCGGTAACATCCTTGAAATTCGGTACCGACATTGATACCGGCATGACGCTGTTCAAAACAATAATTCGCTTACCCATTGACTACGGAGCCGTTGTTTACGGTTCAGCAGCCCAAACGGTTCTCGAATCCCTCTAGATCATCATAAACAATGCCATGCACATCACAACCGGTGCGTTCCATTCCACTCCCATAGAATCCTTGAACGTGCTTGCTAACGAGCTTCCTCTTCCGCTCCGGCGAGACAAACCCTCGCTACGATACTATCTAAGGACTACGAGCCTAATTAACAACCCGGCACTCGACCGCATCATGAACATTTCCGATGAACGCCTCATCGCGGCTATGAAGAATATTTGCCCACCGTTTTCCCTACGCATGGACAAATTATTTACCTCGCTGAACATCAACCGTAAGGCTATTAAGCCTTAATTCTCCTACCGAATTTTTGAAATTGAAAAACCGACGTGGGTGAGCAACCCACCGCTGGTCAACCTAGATTTGCAAGGGTACCCTAAAGCAACTACTTCGAACAACATGTACCGACAGGAATTTTTGAGACTACTCAAGGAAGAATATTCAGAGCACCGCCATATATAATGACTGCTCCAAAACCGCGGACGGAGTGGGAGTCGCCACCGCGTGCGAGGATATCCCACAAGCCGAGTGCATTCACTCGGCTCAAAACTTTGTTTTACGAACACCCTGCTCTGCGTAAATGCAGCACTATCTTTTTATAAAGTCCGAGACTGGTCTAATGGTCGAATTCTGCTGGATCCATGGACACGTGCGAATACGAGGAAATGAGCTCGCAGATTCCCTTGCTAAACTGGCGTCTACTCATCAAGAACAATTTATCACTATGCTATACCAAGACTTGTTCCCTATGATCAATTTCAATATAATATCCCAAATGAATGACATGTGGCAACAAAGTGTACAAAAATGCTTGCAGTTAAACCCTCGGTTGGAGAATGAGGAACCAAGTTTTCCAACAGAAGAGATAAAGTGTTCATCAACCGCTTGCGCACAGGACACGCGTGGATAACTCGCAACCACCTAATGGGTGTAGACATGGGACCTGACTCGCCACCTTGCTCTTGTTGCCACCAGGTGGCAATCAGCGTTAATCCCCCTACTAATGATCCCCCTACTGATAGATTGCAGTGCACTCGCAGCAAGCCTTCTTAAATCCCTCATGGACCCTACAAAGCTTGCTTACTGACCTAACCTACCGAAAAAAAAGCTTATCTGTTTTGGGAAACATACCCAACTGTACGTTACTGTGTAAAACCAGCTACGTTTAAATCCATCCCGTTCCTGTATGCATCAGCTTGCCTATTTATCCCAATTGTAGAATCATTTCTACTTGACCCTGATATAAACTCTGTTTTCGCACAGAAAAGCGTGCAAACCTACCGAAATCGATGATCGTTCCTTGCGGGTGAGCTCGCGAAAACTCGCGTTCAGGCTCGGGTGGAAATGAGGTGGAAATCAGATCAATTTTTTTGTTTCGAATATTTATCACCAAGTAAATTTGAACAACCAAATGGTGGGATTATAGAACTAAAGAGTCTGTGATATTATATGCACTAACCCAACGTTCCTTACGAGAGAGTTGAGAGATAGTCGTGCAATGTTTGTGGCAATCTAATTGTACTATAAGCACATTGAAATATTCCTGAAAATGTTAATTGGTTATATTTCCTCATACAAGCACGAACATTTCTTATGCTACTGTAGCAATTCAAGATTTAAAAAAATTGGATCTTCTTGCTTGCTAAAACACTCATTCAATATCATTAATTAAATTTGAAGATGTACTTGACCTCTTGAATTCCTTTTCTCTTATCCGTCACCACCCTGTCAATGTTCTGTCAATCTACCCTGTTAATCTAATCTAGAGTAGATCCACATGTTCTGATGGGGTCCGGACACATAGTGAGGATTGGTACTGGGAGATGGGTGAAAAGGGTGATGAAAGCAGAGGTGAATAGATGTAGGCCCAGAGGTAGTCAGGATGGGTGGATGGATAGATGGCGAAGTGAAACGGGTGATGTAGGTCTGGAGGTAGGCACGAGTTTGGGTGGATGGATGGCGAGGTGAAACGGGCGATGAAAGCAGAGGTGAGTAGAGGTGGACAGGATGGGTGGATGGATAGATGGCGAGGTGAAACGGGTTATGTAGGCCTATAGGTAGACAGGAGTCTGGGTGGATGGATAGATGGTGAGGTGAAACGAGTGATGAAAGCAGAGGTGAGTAGATTTAGGCCTAGATGTAGACAGGAGTCTGGGTGGATGGATAGACGGCGAGGTAAAGCGGGTGATGTAGGCCTAGAGGTAAACAGGAGTCTGGGTGGATGGATAGATGGCGTGAAACAGGCGTCAGGAAAGAGATATAGTGTGAAGAAAGTGAGAGAGCTTGCAATGAGCACAAGTAAGTGAAGAATAGTTGTAAATAGATGAATTTTGACGTGGGCTTGATGCACTTTCCCACCCTCGGCGTCTTGTTGAGGAGCGGAATGGACGGGTGTAGAGAGGACACAGCTAGTGGTAAACTAGCGGAAGCTGACGGAACCTGCTGTTGACGCCGATCTCTGACCTCACTCCTGACACCAAGTGTGTGTTACGGGGTTCTGGTCAGACCATTCAGCACTAGAGGGCTAAGATTTGGTGTGCGTTTGAGTGCATGAGAGGAATGTGAGGTGCGCTTTGACGTCAGCCACTCCCGTCTGTGGGATTCGACCTTGCGTCTGGTGTCGTATCTGCGAGTTGATTGAATCATTTAGCTTTTATTCGATTCTTCATTGTTTGTTTGCCACAGAATCCAGCGATCCATCAACCAACCGTCTGGCGCAGAGCTTGTATGAACAGCTTCCCGGCACACCAGACCCTACTAAGCAGGTTGGGAATGACCTGCTGCTGGTGCCAGCTACATCGTGTCTCTTGATCAGAAGAAGCCAATAGTTATCTTTGTTGAACGAAAAGTTTAGGCAAATTCAACTTGTAGGCACATGATAGATGCCTGATAAGTTTAAATTAGAGTATTGCATTATTTTCATGCAAGTCCTTTCTTGAATTTCTTCCCTCTTCTTTTTTCCTTCCTTACTGTTCTCTGACGTGTGAGGACCATCCTGAGTAAGCTCCAGGATTTCCGCCTCTTCTTCTCTGTATACAGCGTTACATACGTCTTTATGTAGAGGCCAGCCATTATCTGTATCGCTTGTAGAAGAATATCATGCCGTTATGGTAAGAGATATTAGTTTTGGCAGTAGTGTAAATACTAAGGTGTACCTCTTTTTCTGTCGCAGGTGGAGCAAGAGCCCGATTTTGAACCTCCACTCGTGATACAAAGAAAAGTACGAACCAACTACAGACGAAAAGAGGGTAAGTTGTCAACGGTTTGCATGACATGAAAAACTATTTAATGAAAACCCAAAGAAAATATTTCGAAATCAATTGGCCAGAAACATTTGAAGGTCATCATTTGGCGCATCAATGCTTTCCTGCTGCAAACACAGCTGCTCATAGATTGTTGAAAGTAAACGCTCACCTGCTCATAGATAGTTGAAAGTAAATGCGCACTTGCTCACAGATGGGTGGAAGTAAACGCTCACATGCTCGTAGATAGTTGAAAGTAAATGCTCACTTGCTTATAGATGGGTGAAAGTAAATGCTCACTTGCTCATAGATGGATGAAAGTAAACGCTCATTACTCAAACTAGGCCTCAACAACAACTAATACGACTGAAATCAAAAATCCAACAGGCTTTTGACGTTAAAAAAGCGTATGACCCTACCTGAAATACGGTATCGTGAAGGATCTCCACCGCAAAGGCCTGAGAGGCTGCCTACTACGTATCAGCCGCCAATTTCTACAAGATCGTACCATCAGGATCAAGGTCGGCGACACTCAGTCACCATCGTATCCGCAAGAAATGGGCCTCACTCAGGGAAGCGTCCTCAGTATCACTTTTTATCCTTCAAATCGACCAGCTAGCTTACATTCTCCTCCGTGGCAAAAGACTGCTCTCGTCACCGTGCGTGGACGACTTACAAATGAGCTACAGACGCCCTAACCTTTTAATTATTCTACATGAACTCCTGAAATGACTAAACCAAAACGGGAACTGGGCTTCCTTAACGGATTCGATTCCCGACCTTTAAAACTAAAAGAGCATCCGTCTTACTCTCGTTTCCAGCTTCCACCTGAAACCAGCCTACCGCTGCACAACACACCTCTAGTGTACAAAGAACCTATAAAGTTCCTGGTTTCTGTGTAGGACCCAAAACTCACTTGTCAACCTTACATTACAGAACTGGAAATCCGCTGCTAAAGTTCAGCGGGTCCTTATCCACTTGGTAACATCCTTGAAATTCGGTGCCGATATGGACATCGGCATGACGTTATTCAGAAAAATAATACGCTCACAAATTGGCAATTAAGCTGTTGACGTTTCAGCTGCGGAAACCGCTTGCGAACTCGTCTCGATCATCGCTAACAATACTATGCTTATCACAACCGGCGCGTTCCGTTCCACTCCCATCGAATCCATGAACGTGCTAGCTGACGAGATCCCACTCCCGCTCCGGTGAGACGAACTCTCGCTACAGTACTATTTTAATACTTGGAGCCTAAACAACAACCTAGCACTCGCCCATATCACCAACATTTCCGATAAACGCCTCGTCGCGGCTAAGGAGAATATTTGCCCACCGTTTTCCCTACGTGTGAACAACCTACTGACCCCGCTAAACGTCAACCGTAAGGCTATTTAGCCCACTTTCTCCTAGCGAATTCTTCAAATTAACACATCAACATGGATTATGAACCCACCACTAGTCGGCCTAGATCTGCAAGTATATCCTAAAACAACTACTCTAACCAACGCGTACCGACAGAAATTTCTAAGACTACTCGATGAAGAATATTCAGAGCACCGACATATATACACTGACGGCTCAAAAACGCAGACCGAGCGGCAGCCGCCGCTGTGTGCGGGGATATCCCACAAGAGGCCTCTGTGTTCTCTGCAGAGCTTCACGCACTCGAACTAGCCATCTCTATAGCAAAAACAGATAGTCTGCCCAAGCCCGTCGTATTATCAGACAGTCTGAATGTCCTCACTCGCTCAGAACTTCGCACTACGAACACCCTGCTCTTCGTAAAATGCAGCACGATCTCAACTATGTCCAATGACGGGTCAACCGGTCGGCGCACCTCACACCCTCATACGCTCACACTCATACAACTTAGCCCCTTTTGCGCTAAAGGCTGTAACCACGCAACACACACTCTGGGTCACGAGTGCGGTCCGAGGATCCGTTGTCAGCAGCAGGGCCCAATAGTTTTCACTGTTTAACACCCCCCCCCGCGCCGCATCATGATGGACGGGTCCCCTTCACCCACGATCATCCCGACAACGTGATGCCAAGGGTGGGAAGGCACATCAGAGCAGCGTCAAAATCAACGATTAACAAGCATTCTCCCCTCACGTCTGTTCAATGCACGTTCTCTCGCTACTTCCACATTCAAGTCTCTCCTTCCAACGCCCGCTTCACACCATCCATCCACTCAAACTTCGGTCTACCTCTAGGCCTGCGACCACTCGCCTCCGCCATCATCACCTTTTTTTTTTACCAATTTCCCTTCATCCATCCTCACCATGTGCCTGAACCATCTGAGAACACGCTAATCCATTCGGTCTTCCAATTTTTCATCATCCCCGTTCTGATTCGAACTACGTCGTTAGTGAACCTGTCTCTCAGCGTTACACCAGCCATGCTGCTCTAACACCTCATTTCGAAGACATTCACCCTTCTCTCTTCTACTCTCACCCCAAGTTTCAGCTCCGTAGAGCTGAGTTGGGACAACTACACCCCCATACAGCCCCCTCTTTACTTCAATCCTCCACCGTCCTTCAGCTCAATACACTCTTCAGTGCACCCAACACTTGACACTCTTCCTTCAGTTTCAACTTGACTTCAGTTTCCACTAGTTCAGCCTTCACCATATGAGAGCCCAGGTACTTGAAACACTGAACTTCCTCCAAGAACTCTCCATTTAGGAGGACACTAATTCTGCTCGCATAAACATTCCTCGAGCATCTCATTACTTTACTTTTACCCTCGTTCACTTGAAGCTTCCTCCTCTCACACACTCTGCCAAACTCTGATACTAGACTACACAGCTCCTCCTTGGAATCCACTCCCAGTGCCGTATCATCCGCAAACAGTAACAGGCTCAATTGCGAACCCCGCCCATTCTTTGCGAACAGCTCGATGCCACGACCTAACACATACAGATACAGACACTTGGCCGCATCCCCCAGAAAGGGGGGTGGCCGACGGCAAGGCGCACCTCACACCCTCACACAACTTAGCCCTTGTGTGATAAAGGGTCCGGCCGGTAGCCCCTCAACTTACACTCTGGGTCCCGAATGCACCGAGGAACCGTCGTCAGCAGCAGGGCCCGACAGTTTTCACTGGTTTACCCCCGCCGCGTCATAATGGCCGGGCCCCCCCCACCCACGACCATCCCGACAG